>JAKWBO010000810.1:25000-26308 GCA_034336685.1 Luscinia luscinia
GACCTGTTGCCGCTAGCCGGTCTCTGCCTTTCGCGCCCGGCCTGCGGGGTAGACCTGTTGCCGCTAGCCGGTCTCGGCCTTTCGCGCCCGCCGCGAGGTAGACCTGTTGCCGCTAGCCGGTCTCTGCCTTTCGCGCCGGCCTGCGGGGGTAGACCTGTTGCCGCTAGCCGGTCTCGGCCTTTCGCGCCCGCCGCGGGGTAGACCTGTTGCCGCTAGCCGGTCTCTGCCTTGAGCCGGTCTCGGCCTTTCGCGCCGCGCCTGCGGGGTAGACCTGTTGCCGCTAGCGGTCTCGGCCTTCGCGCCCGCGCCGCGGGGATAGACCTGTTGCCGCTAGCGGTCTTACACTTTCGCGCCGCGCCGCGCAGGTAGACCTGTTGCCGCTAGCCGGTCTCTGCCTTTCGCGCCCGGCCTGCGAGGTAGACCTGTGCCGCTAGCGGTCTCGGCTTCGCGCCCGCCTGCGAGATAGACCTGTTGCCGCTAGCCGGTCTCTGCCTTCGCGCCGCGCCTGCGCGGTAGACCTGTTGCCGCTAGCGGTCTCTGCCTTCGCGCGCCGGCCTGCGAGGGTAGACCTGTTGCCGCTAGCCGGTCTCGGCCTTCGCGCCCGCCTGCGAGGTAGACCTGTTGCCGCTAGCCGGTCTCGGCCTTTCGCGCCCGGCCTGCGGGGTAGACCTGTTGCCGCTAGCCGGTCTCGGCCTTCGCGCCCGCCCGCGGGGATAGACCTGTTGCCGCTAGCGGTCTTACACTTTCGCGCCGCGCCGCGCGGTAGACCTGTTGCCGCTAGCCGGTCTCTGCCTTCGCGCCGGCCTCCGGGGTAGACCTGTTGCCGCTAGCCGGTCTCGGCCTTCGGCGCCGCGCCGCGGTAGACCTGTTGCCGCTAGCCGGTCTTTGCCTTCCGCGCCGCGCGCGCGTGTAGACCTGTTGCCGCTAGCCGGTCTCGGCCTTCGCGCCCGCCTGCGGGGTAGACCTGTTGCCGCTAGCCGGTCTCGGCCTTCGCGCCCGCCGCGGGGGTCAGACCTGTTGCCGCTAGCCGGTCTCGGCCTTCGCGCGCCGTCCGCGGGGTAGACCTGTTGCCGCTAGCGGTCTCGGCCTTCAGCGCCGCGCCAGCGCAGCGATAGACCTGTTGCCGCTAGCCGGTCTCGGCCTTCCGCGCCGCGCCGTGTAGACCTGGTGCCGCTAGCCGGTCTCGGCCTTCCGCGCCCCGCGCCGCAGGTAGACCTTGTGCCGCTAGCCGGTCTCGGCCTATGGCGCCCGCCGCGAGGTAGAGCTGGTGCCGTCCGCCTTTGCGCCCTATGACCTTCCCTTAACCGG
>JAKWBO010000811.1:0-26203 GCA_034336685.1 Luscinia luscinia
TCGACTTCCTCGCGGGTCCCAGGCCCGACACGCTGGGCGGGGCTTGGCGGCGCGGCCGGAGCGGCGGCGGGGCGGCGCGGTTTCCTTTCACAGCGCATAGCAAGGCGGCACGGTGTACAGAGGGGAAACCCGCTTGCCGCCGTCTCCGGGCCAGCGGGTAGACCTGTTGCCGCTAGCCGGTCTCTGCCTTTCGCTGCGGCCTGCAGGGTAGACCTGTTGCCGCTTAGCCGGTCTCGGCCTTCGCGCCCGCCGCGGGTAGACCTGTTGCCGCTAGCCGGTCTTTGCTCTTCGCGCAGGCCTGCTGGGTAGACCTGTTGCCGCTAGCCGGTCTCGGCCTTCGCGTCCGGCCGCGGGTAGACCTGTTGCCGCTAGCCGGTCTCTGCCTTTCGCGCCGCCGCGGGTAGACCTGTTGCCGCTAGCCGGTCTCGGCCTTTCGCGCCGGCCTGCGGGGTAGACCTGTTGCCGCTAGCCGGTCTCGGCCTTTCGCGACAGGCTCGCGGGCAGACCTGTTGCCGCTAGATCGGTCTCTGCCTTCGCTGCCAGGCCTGCGGGGTAGACCTGTTGCCGCTAGCCGGTCTCTGCCTCTCGCGCCCGCCGCGGGTAGACCTGTTGCCGCTAGCCGGTCTCTGCCTCGCGCCGCCGCGGGTAGACCTGTTGCCGCTAGCCGGTCTCGGCTCTGCCGCGCCGCGGGTAGACCTGTTGCCGCTAGCCGGTCTCGGCCTTTCGCGCCGGCCTGCGGGTAGACCTGTTGCCGCTAGCCGGTCTCGGCCTCGCGCCCGGCCGCGGGTAGACCTGTTGCCGCTAGCCGGTCTCGCTTCGCGCCGGCCAGCCGGGGTAGACCTGTTGCCGCTAGCCGGTCTCGGCCTTTCGCGCGCGCCGCGGGTAGACCTGGTGCCGCTAGCCGGTCTCGGCTCTGCCGGCAGCCGCGGGCAGACCTTGTGCCGCTAGCCGGTCTCGGCCTATGGCGCCTCGCCGCGGGTAGAGCTGGTGCCGTCCGCTCGCGCCCTATGACCTTCCCTTAACTGGAAGGCCGGCGGACACCAGGTCTACCCCTTAGCCGGAATGCCGGCGACACCAGGTCTACCTCTGCTGGAATGCATGGCGACACCAGGTCTACCCTCAGCGGGAATGCAGGCGGACACCAGGTCTACCCCTTAAGCCGGAATGCGTACGGACAACAGGTCTACCCCTTTTAAGCGGGAATGCAGGCGGACAACAGGTCTACCCCTTAAGCGGGAATGCCAGGCGGACACCAGGTCTACCCCTAATCGGAATGCAGGCGTGACAACAGGTCTACCCCTTAATCGGGAATGCAGGCGGACAACAGGTCTACCCTTGCTGGAATGAAGGCGGACAACAGGTCTACCCCTTAAGCGGGAATGCCGGGCGACACCAGGTCTACCCCTTAATCGGGAATGCAGGCGGACAACAGGTCTACCCCTTAATCGGGAATGCAGGCGGACAACAGGTCTACTCCTTAATGCGGGAATGCAGGCGGACAACAGGTCTACCCCTTAAGCGGGAATGCCGGCGGACACCAGGTCTACCCCTTAATCGGGAATGCAGGCGGACAACAGGTCTACCCCTTAACCGGGAATGCAGGCGGACAACAGGTCTACCCCTTAAGCCGGAATGCCGGCGGACAACAGGTCTACCTCCTTAATCGGGAATGCAGGCGGACAACAGGTCTACTCCTTAAGCGGGAATGCCAGGCGACACCAGGGTCTACCCCTAGCTGGAATGCAGGCGGACAACAGGTCTACCCCTTAAGCGGGAATGCCGGCGGACAACAGGTCTACCCCTTAATCGGGAATGCAGGCGGACAACAGGTCTACCCCTTAAGCGGGAATGCGGGCGACAACAGGTCTACTCCTTAAGCGGAATGCCAGGCGACACACAGGTCTACTCCCTTAAGCGGGAATGCAGGCGGACAACAGGTCTACCCCTTAATCGGGAATGCCGGCGGACACCAGGTCTACCCCTTAATCGGGAATGCAGGCGGACAACAGGTCTACCCCTTAATCGGGAATGCCAGGCGGACAACAGGTCTACCCCTTAAGCGGGAATGCAGGCGGACAACAGGTCTACTCCTTAAGCGGGAATGCAGGCGGACAACAGGTCTACCCCTTAATCGGGAATGCAGGCGGACAACAGGTCTACCCCTTAATCGGGAATGCGGGCGGACAACAGGTCTACCCCTTAAGCGGGAATGCCGGCGGACACCAGGTCTACTCCTTAATCGGGAATGCAGGCGGACAACAGGTCTACCCTTAGTCGGGAATGCCGGCGGACACCAGGTCTACCCCTTAATCGGGAATGCAGGCGGACAACAGGTCTACCCCTTAATCGGAATGCCGGCGGACACCAGGTCTACCCCTTAAGCGGGAATGCCGGCGGACACACAGGTCTACCCCTTAATCGGGAATGCAGGCGGACAACAGGTCTACCCTTAAGCGGGAATGCAGGCGGACACCAGGTCTACCCCTTAATCGGGAATGCAGGCGACACCAGGTCTACCCCTTAATCGGGAATGCAGGCGGACAACAGGTCTACCCCTTTAGCGGGAATGCCGGGCGGACAACAGGTCTACCCCTTAATCGGGAATGCAGGCGACACCAGGTCTACCCTTTAGCGGGAATGCAGGCGGACACCAGGTCTACCCCTTGATCGGGAATGCAGGCGGACAACAGGTCTACCCCTTAATCGGGAATGCAGGCGACAACAGGTCTACCCCTTAAGCGGGAATGCCGGCGGACAACAGGTCTACCCCTTAATCGGGAATGCAGGCGACAACAGGTCTACCCCCTTAATCGGGAATGCAGGCGGACAACAGGTCTACCCCTTAATCGGAATGGGCGGACAACAGGTCTAACTTCTTAAGCGGAATGCCGGCGGACAACAGGTCTACCCCTTAATCGGGAATGCCGGCGGACACCAGGTCTACCCCTTAATCGGGAATGCAGCGGACGACAACAGGTCTACCCCTTAAGTCGGGAATGCAGGCGGACAACCAGGTCTACCCCTTAATCGGGAATGCAGGCGGACAACAGGTCTACCCTTTAATCGGGAATGCAGGCGGACAACAGGTCTACCTCTCTAATCGGAATGCAGGCGGACACCAGGTCTACCCCTTAGCTGGAATGCCGGCGGACAACAGGTCTACCCTTTAATCGGAATGCAGGCGGACAACAGGTCTACCCCTTAAGCGGGAATGCCGGCGGACAACAGGTCTACCCTTTGTCGGGAATGCAGGCGGACAACAGGTCTACCCCTTAAGCGGGAATGCCGGCGGACAACAGGTCTACCCCTAATCGGGAATGCAGGCGGACAACAGGCTCACTTTTAATCGGGAATGCAGGCGACAACAGGTCTACCCCTTAAGCGGGAATGCTGGCGACAACAGGTCTACCCCTTAAGTCGGAATGCAGGCGGACAACAGGTCTACCCCTTAATCGGGAATGCAGGCGGACAACAGGTCTACCCTTAATCGGGAATGCCGGCGGACAACAGGTCTACCCCTTAGCCGGGAATGCCGGCGGACACCAGGTCTACCCCTTAAGCGGGAAATGCAGGCGGACAACAGGCTCTACCCCTTAAGCGGGAATGCAGGCGGACACCAGGTCTACCCCTTAATCGGGAATGCAGGCGGACAACAGGTCTACCCCTAATCGGGAATGCGGGCGGACAACAGGTCTACCCCTTAATCGGAATGCAGGCGGACAACAGGTCTACCCCCTTAAGCGGGAATGCAGGCGGACAACAGGTCTACCCCTTAAGCGGGAATGCAGGCGGACAACAGGTCTACCCCTTAATCGGGAATGCAGGCGGACAACAGGTCTACCCCTTAATCGGGAATGCGGGCGGACAACAGGTCTACCCCTTTCGGAATGCCGGCGGACAACAGGTCTACCCCTTAATCGGGAATGCAGGCGGACAACAGGTCTACCCCTTAATCGGGAATGCAGGCGGACAACAGGTCTACCCCTTAAGCGGAATGCCGGCGGACACCAGGTCTACCCTTTAATCGGAATGCAGGCGGACAACAGGTCTACCCTTAAGCGGGAATGCCGGCGGACAACAGGTCTACCCCTTAAGCGGGAATGCAGGCGGACAACAGGTCTACCCCCCTTTAATCGGGAATGCAGGCGGACAACAGGTCTCACCCCTTAATCGAATGCAGGCGGACACCAGGTCTACCCCTTAGCGGGAATGCAGGCGGACACCAGGTCTACCCCTTAAGTCGGAATGCAGGCGGACAACAGGTCTACCCTTAATCGGGAATGCCGGGCGGACAACAGGTCTACCCCTTAATCGGGAATGCAGGCGGACAACAGGTCTACCTCTTAATCGGGAATGCAGGCGGACAACAGGTCTACCCCTTAATCGGAATGCCGGCGGACAACAGGTCTACCCCTTTAATCGGGAATGCAGGCGGACAACAGGTCTACCCCTTAATCGGGAATGCGGGCGGACAACAGGTCTACCCCTTAAGCGGGAATGCCGGCGGACAACAGGTCTACTCCCTTAATCGGAATGCAGGCGGACAACAGGTCTACACCTCTTAAGCGGGAATGCCAGGCGACAACAGGTCTACCCCTTAATCGGGAATGCAGGCGGACAACAGGTCTACCCTCTTAATCGGGAATGCAGGCGGACAACAGGTCTACCCCTTAATCGGGAATGCGGGCGGACAACAGGTCTACCCCTTAATCGGGAAAGCCGGCGGACAACAGGTCTACCCCTTAATCGGGAATGCAGGCGGACAACAGGTCTACCCCTTAATCGGAATGCAGGCGGACAACAGGTCTACCCCTTAATCGGGAATGCAGGCGGACAACAGGTCTACCCCTTAAGCGGGAATGCCAGTGACAACAGGTCTACCCCTTAATCGGAATGCAGGCGGACAACAGGTCTACCTCTTAATCGGAATGCAGGCGGACAACAGGTCTACCCCTTAATCGGGAATGCAGGCGGACAACAGGTCTACCCCTTAATCGGGAATGCAGGCGGACAACAGGTCTACCCCTAATCGGGAATGCAGGCGGACACCAGGTCTACCCCTTAAGCGGGAATGCCGGCGGACAACAGGTCTACCCCTTAATCGGGAATGCAGGCGGACAACAGGTCTACCCCTTAATCGGGAATGCAGGCGGACAACAGGTCTACCCCTTAAGTCGGGAATGCAGGCGACAACAGGTCTACCCTTAAGCTGGAATGCAGGCGGACAACAGGTCTACCCCTTAATCGGGAATGCCGTGCGGACAACAGGTCTACCCCTTAATCGGGAATGCAGGCGGACAACAGGTCTACTCCTTAATCGGGAATGCAGGCGGACAACAGGTCTACCCCTTAAGCGGGAATGCCAGGCGGACAACAGGTCTACCCTTTAATCGGGAATGCAGGCGGACAACAGGTCTACCCCTTAAGCCGGAATGCCGGCGGACAACAGGTCTACCCCTTAAGCGGAATGCAGGCGGACAACAGGTCTACCCTTTAGCGGGAATGCCAGGCGGACACCAGGTCTACCCCTTAGTCGGAAATGCAGGCGGACAACAGGTCTACCCCTTAAGCGGGAATGCAGGCGGACACCAGGTCTACCCCTTAATCGGGAATGCAGGCGGACAACAGGTCTACCCCTTAACCGGGAATACGGGCGGACAACAGGTCTACCCCTTAAGCGGGAATGCAGGCGGACAACAGGTCTACCCCTTAAGCGGGAATGCAGGCGGACAACAGGTCTACCCCTTACTTCGGAATGCCGGCGGACAACAGGTCTACTCCCTTAATCGGGAATGCCGGCGGACAACAGGTCTACCCCCTTAATCGGGAATGCAGGCGGACAACAGGTCTACCCCTTTAGCGGAATGCAGGCGGACACCAGGTCTACCCCTTAAGCTGGAATGCATGCGACACCAGGTCTACCCCTTTAATCGGGAATGCAGGCGGACAACAGGTCTACCCCTTAAGCGGGAATGCCGGGCGACAACAGGTCTACCCTTAAGCGGTAATGCATGCGGACACCAGGTCTACCCCTTAATCGGGAATGCAGGCGGACAACAGGTCTACCCCTTAATCGGGAATGCAGGCGGACACCAGGTCTACCCCTTAAGCCGGAATGCATGCGGACACCAGGTCTACCCCTTAATCGGGAATGCAGGCGGACAACAGGTCTACCCCTTACTCGGAATGCCGGCGGACAACAGGTCTACCCCTTAATCGGGAATGCAGGCGGACAACAGGTCTACCCCTTAAGCGGGAATGCAGGCGGACAACAGGTCTACCCCTTAATCGGGAATGCAGGCGGACAACAGGTCTACCCCTTAATCGGAATACGGGCGGACAACAGGTCTACCCCTTAAGCGGGAATGCCAGGCGGACAACAGGTCTACCCCTTAATCGGGAATGCAGGCGGACAACAGGTCTACCCCTTAAGCTGGAATGCAGGCGGACACCAGGTCTACCCCTTGCCGGGAATGCAGGCGACAACAGGTCTACCCCTTGCGGGAATGCCGGGCGGACAACAGGTCTACCCCTTAATCAGGAATGCAGGCGGACAACAGGTCTACCCCCTTAAGCGGGAATGCCGGCGGACAACAGGTCTAACTCCTTAAGCGGGAATGCAGGCGGACAACAGGTCTACCCCTTAATCGGAATGCAGGCGGACACCAGGTCTACCCCTAATCGGGAATGCAGGCGGACAACAGGTCTACCCCTTAGCCGGGAATGCCAGGCGGACACCAGGTCTACCCCTTAATCGGGAATGCAGGCGGACAACAGGTCTACCCTTATCGGGAATGCAGGCGGACAACAGGTCTACCCCTTAATCGGGAATGCAGGCGGACAACAGGTCTACCCCTTAAGCGGGAATGCCGGGCGGACAACAGGTCTACCCCTTAATCGGGAATGCAGGCGGACACCAGGTCTACCCCTTAATCGGGAATGCAGGCGGACAACAGGTCTACCCTCTAATCGGGAATACGGGCGGACAACAGGTCTACCCCTTTAAGCGGGAATGCGGGCGGACAACAGGTCTACCCCTTAAGCGGGAATGCAGGCGGACAACAGGTCTACCCCTTAAGCGGGAATGCAGGCGGACAACAGGTCTACCCCTTAATCGGGAATGCAGGCGGACAACAGGTCTACCCCTTAATCGGGAATGCCGGCGGACAACAGGTCTACCCCTTAATCGGGAATGCAGGCGGACAACAGGTCTACCCCTTTAGCGGAATGCAGGCGGACACCAGGTCTACCCCTTAAGCGGGAATGCATGCGGACACCAGGTCTACCCCTTAATCGGGAATGCAGGCGGACAACAGGTCTACCCCTTAAGCCGGAATGCCGGCGGACAACAGGTCTACCCCTTAAGCGGTAATGCATGCGGACACCAGGTCTACCCCTTAATCGGGAATGCAGGCGGACAACAGGTCTACCCCTTAATCGGGAATGCAGGCGGACACCAGGTCTACCCCTTAAGCGGGAATGCATGGCGGACACCAGGTCTACCCCTTAATCGGAATGCAGGCGGACAACAGGTCTACCCCTTTCGGGAATGCCGGCGGACAACAGGTCTACCCTTTAATCGGGAATGCAGGCGGACAACAGGTCTACCCTTAATCGGGAATGCAGGCGGACACCAGGTCTACCCCTTTAATCGGGAATGCAGGCGGACAACAGGTTCTACCCTTAATCGGAATGCAGGCGGACAACAGGTCTACCCTTAATCGGGAATACGGGCGGACAACAGGTCTACCCCTTAAGCGGGAATGCCGGGCGGACAACAGGTCTACCCCTTAATCGGGAATGCAGGCGGACAACAGGTCTACCCTTAAGCGGGAATGCCAGGCGGACAACAGGTCTACCCTTAATCGGAATGCCGGCGGACAACAGGTCTACCCCTTAATCGGGGAATGCCGGGCGGACAACAGGTCTACCCTTAATCGGGAATGCAGGCGGACAACAGGTCTACCCCTTTAGCGGGAATGCAGGCGGACAACAGGTCTACTCCCTTAAGCGGAATGCATGCGGACACCAGGTCTACCCCTTAATCGGGAATGCAGGTGGACAACAGGTCTACCCCTTAAGCCGGAATGCCGGGCGGACAACAGGTCTACCCCTTAAGCGGTAATGCAGGCGGACACCAGGTCTACCCCTTAATCGGGAATGCAGGCGGACAACAGGTTCTACCCCTTAATCGGGAATGCAGGCGGACAACAGGTCTACCCCTTAAGCGGAATGCCGGGCGACAACAGGTCTACCCCTTAATCGGAATGCAGGCGGACAACAGGTCTACCCCTTATCGGGAATGCCGGGCGGACAACAGGTCTACCCCTTAATCGGGAATGCAGGCGGACAACAGGTCTACCCCTTAAGCGGGAATGCAGGCGGACACCAGGTCTACCCCTTGCCGGAATGCCAGGCGGACAACAGGTCTACCCCTTAATCGGGAATGCAGGCGGACAACAGGTCTACCCCTTAATCGGAATGCAGGCGGACAACAGGTCTACCCCTTTAAGCGGAATGCCAGGCGACAACAGGTCTACCCCTTAATCGGGAATGCCAGGCGGACAACAGGTCTACCCCTTAATCGGGAATGCAGGCGGACAACAGGTCTACCCCTTAAGCGGAATGCAGGCGGACAACAGGTCTACCCCCTTGCCGGAATGCCGGCGGACAACAGGTCTACCCCTTAATCGGGAATGCAGTGACAACAGGTCTACCCCTTAATCGGGAATGCCGGCGACAACAGGTCTACCCCTAATCGGGAATGCCGGCGGACAACAGGTCTACCCCTTAATCGGGAATGCGGCAGGACAACAGGTCTACCCCTTAAGCGGGAATGCAGGCGACAACAGGTCTACCCCTTAATCGGGAATGCCGGGCGGACACAGGTCTACCCCTTAATCGGGAATGCAGGCGGACAACAGGTCTACCCCTTAATCGGGAATGCAGGCGGACACCAGGTCTACCCCTTAAGCGGGAATGCAGGCGGACACCAGGCTCTACCCCTTAATCGGAATGCAGGCGGACAACAGGTCTACCCCTTGCCGGGAATGCCGGCGGACACCAGGTCTACCCCTTAATGCGGGGAATGCACGGCGGACACCAGGTCTACCCCTTAATCGGGAATGCAGGCGTGACAACAGGTCTACCCCTTAATCGGGAATGCAGGCGGACACCAGGTCTACCCCTTAAGCGGGAATGCAGCCGGACACCAGGTCTACCCCTTAATCGGGAATGCAGGCGGACAACAGGTCTACCCCCTTAATCGGAATGCCGGCGACAACAGGTCTACCCCTTAACGGGAATGCAGGCGACAACAGGTCTACCCCTTAATCGGGAATGCAGGCGGACAACAGGTCTACCCCTTAATCGGAATGCAGGCGGACAACAGGTCTACCCCTTAATCGGGAATGCAGGCGGACAACAGGTCTACCCCTTAATCGGAATGCAGGCGGACAACAGGTCTACCCCTTAATGCGGGAATGCCGGCGGACAACAGGTCTACCCTCTTAATCGGGAATGCAGGCGGACAACAGGTCTACCCCTTAAGCGGGAATGCAGGCGGACAACAGGTCTACCCCTACTGGAATGTCAGGCGGACAACAGGTCTACCCCTTAATCGGGAATGCCGGGCGGACAACAGGTCTACCCCTTAATCGGGAATGCAGGCGGACACCAGGTCTACCCCTAATCGGGAATGCAGGCGGACAACAGGTCTACCTCTTAATCGGGAATGCAGGCGGACACCAGGTCTACCCCTTAAGCGGGAATGCAGGCGGACAACAGGTCTACCCTTTAATCGGGAATGCAGGCGACAACAGGTCTACTCTTCTCGGAATGCCGGGCGGACAACAGGTCTACCCCTTAATCGGGAATGCAGGCGGACAACAGGTCTACCTCTAATGGAATGGGCGGACAACAGGTCTACCCTTCGGAATGCCGCGGACAACAGGTCTACCCCTTAATCGGGAATGCAGGCGGACAACAGGTCTACCCCTTAATCGGGAATGCAGGCGGACAACAGGTCTACCCCTTAACGGGAATGCCGGCGGACAACAGGTCTACCCCTTAATCGGGAATGCAGGCGGACAACAGGTCTACCCCTTAAGCCGGAATGCCGGCGACACCAGGTCTACCCCTTAGTCGGGAATGCACGCGGACAACAGGTCTACCCCTTGCTGGAATGCCGGGCGACACCAGGTCTACCCCTTTAATCGGGAATGCAGGCGGACAACAGGTCTACCCCTTAAGCGGGAATGCCAGGCGGACACCAGGTCTACCCCTTAATCGGGAATGCAGGCGGACAACAGGTCTACCCCCTAATCGGGAATACGGGCGGACAACAGGTCTACCCTTAAGTGGGAATGCGGCGGACAACAGGTCTACCCCTTAAGCGGAATGCAGGCGGACAACAGGTCTACCCTTACTCGGGAATGCCGGGCGGACACCAGGTCTACCCCTTAATCGGGAATGCAGGCGACAACAGGTCTACCCCTTAATCGGGAATGCAGGCGACAACAGGTCTACCCCTTTAGCGGGAATGCAGGCGGACACCAGGTCTACCCCTTAAGCGGGAATGCATGCGACACCAGGTCTACCCCTTAATCGGGAATGCAGGCGGACAACAGGTCTACCCCTTAAGCGGGAATGCCGGCGGACAACAGGTCTACCCCTTAAGCGGTAATGCATGCGGACACCAGGTCTACCCCTTAATCGGGAATGCAGGCGGACAACAGGTCTACCCCTTAATCGGGAATGCAGGCGGACACCAGGTCTACCCCTTAAGCGGAATGCATGCGGACACCAGGTCTACCCCTTAATCGGGAATGCAGGCGGACAACAGGTCTACCCCTTAAGCGGGAATGCCAGGCGGACAACAGGTCTACCCCTTAAGCGGGAATGCAGGCGGACAACAGGTCTACCTCCTTAATCGGGAATGCAGGCGGACAACAGGTCTACCCCTTAATCGGGAATGCAGGCGGACAACAGGTCTACCCCTTAAGCGGGAATGCGGGCGGACAACAGGTCTACCCCTTAATCGGGAATGCAGGCGGACAACAGGTCTACCCCTTAAGCCGGAATGCCGGCGGACAACAGGTCTACTCCTTAACGGGAATGCAGGCGGACAACAGGCTCCAATTTCTTTAAGCGGGAAATGGCAGGCGGACAATCAGGTCTACCCTTAACTCGGGAATGCAGGCGGACAACAGGTCTCACCCTTAATCGGAAATGCAGGCGGACAACAGGTCTACCCTTGCTCGGGAATGCGGCGACACCAGGTCTACCTCTTAAGCGGAATGCAGGCGGACAACAGGCTCCACCCTTTGACGCGAGAATGCCGCGAGCAGGTCTACTTAACGGAATGCCGCGACTACCAGGTCTTACCTCCTCATGGGAATGCATGGCGGACAACAGGCTCACTCTCTTGGCGTGAATGCCGGTGACACTCGTAGGTCTACCCCTTCAATCGGGAATGCAGGCGGACAACAGGTCTACTCCTCTTGCTGGAAATGCAGCGGACACCAGGTCTACCCCTCATCGGAATGCGTGGACAACATGTCTACCCATGGGAATGCGGGCGGACACCAGGTCTACCTCTTAAGCGGGAATGCATGCGACAACCAGGTCTACCTCTTTAATCGGGAATGCAGGCGACACAACAGGTCTACCCTTAAGCGGAATGCCGGCGGACACCAGGTCCACCCCTTTAATCGGGAATGCAGGCGGACAACAGGTCTACCCCTTAATCGGGAATGCAGGCGGACAACAGGTCTACCCTTCAGCGGGAATGGCTAGGCGACACCAGGCCCACCTCCTTACATCGGGAATGCAGGCGACAACAGGTCTACCCTTAATCGGGAATGCAGGCGGACAACAGTTCACTCCTTAGCCGGAATGCCGGTGGACAACAGGTCTACCCCCTTAAGCGGGAATGCCGGCGACACCAGGTCTACCCCTTAACGCGGGAATGCATGCGACATACCAGGTCTACCCCAACCGGGAATGCAGGGTGATACCAGGTCTACCCCTTAAGCGGAAATGCCGGCGGACACCAGGTCTACCCCCTGCCGGGAACGCCAGTGACACCAGGTCCAACTTTAATCGGGAATGGTGCGACTAACAGGTCTACCCCTTCGCGGAGCAAGGACAATAGGTCTACCCTAATCGAATGGCGGACAACAGGTTCACCCCTAAGCTGGGAATGCAGGCGGACAACGCGGTCTACCCCTTTAATCGGGGACGCAGGCGGACACACAGGTCTACCCTCTAATCGGGAATGCCGGGCGACAACAGGTCTACCCCTTTAAGGGAATGCCGGGCGGACAACAGGTCTACCCCTTTACCGGAATGCAGGCGGACACCAGGTCTACCCCTTAACCGGAATGCCGCGTGACACCAGGTCTACCCCTTAAGCGGGAATGCGGGCGACAACAGGCTCACTCTTACGCGGGAATGCCGGCGGACACCAGGTCTCACCCCTTAATCGGGAATGCAGGCGGACAACAGGTCTACCTCTTAATCGCGGAATGCAGGCGGACAACAGGTCTACCCCTTAAGCGGGAAATGCAGGCGGACAACAGGTCTACCCCTTAAGTCGTGGAATGCAGGCGGACAACAGGTCTACCCCTTTAATCGGGAATGCAGGCGGACAACAGGTCTACCCCTTAAGCGGGAATGCCGGCGGACACCAGGTCTACCCTTAATCGGGAATGGTATGGACAACAGGTCTACCTCCTTAGCGGGAATGCCGGCGACACACAGGCCCACCCTTTAAGTCGGGAATGCAGGCGGACAACAGGTCTACCCCTTCAGCGGAATGCAGGCGGACAACAGGTCTACCCCTTGCGGGAATGCCGGCGGACACACAGGTCTCACCCCTTAATCGGGAATGCAGGCGTGACAACAGGCTCAACCCCTTAAGCGGGAATGCGGGCGACACCAGGTCTACCCCTGCGGTAATGCGGCGCGGACACCAGGCTACTTCGATCGGGAATGCAGGACAACAGGTCTACCCCTAATCGGGAATGCAGGCGACACCAGGTCTACCCCTCTGTCGGGAATGCAGACGGACAACAGGTCTACCCCTTAATCGGGAATGCAGGCGGACAACAGGTCTACCCCTTAATCGGGAATGCCGGCGGACAACAGGTCTACCCCTTAATCGGGAATGCAGGCGGACAACAGGTCTACCCCTAATCGGGAATGCAGGCGGACACCAGGCTCTACCCCTTAATCGGGAATGCCGGCGGACAACAGGTCTACCCTTAATCGGGAATGCAGGCGGACAACAGGTCACTCCCTAATCGGGAATGCGGGCGGACAACAGGTCTACCCTTGCTGGAATGCCGGCGGACAACAGGTCTACCCCTTTAATCGGGAATGCCGTAGGTGACAACAGGTCTACCCCCTTAATCGGGAACGTAGGCGACAACAGGTCTACCCTTCCCGGAATGCGGGACAACAGGTCTACCCTTCAATCGGGAATGCAGGCGGACAACAGGTCTACCCTCTTAAGCGGGAATGCAGGCGGACAACCAGGTCTACCCCCTTAAGCCGGAATGCAGTGCGACACAGGGTCCACCCCTTAATCGGAATGCAGGCGGACAACAGGTCTACCCCTTAATCGGGAATGCAGGCGGACACACAGGTCTACCCCTTGCGGGAATGCGGCGGACACCAGGTCTACCCCTTAATCGGAATGCAGGCGGACAACAGGTCTACCCCCTTAATCGGGAATGCAGGCGGACACCAGGTCTACCCCTTCGGGAATGCAGGCGGACAACAGGTCTACTCCCTTTAATCGGAATGCAGGCGGATAACAGGTCTACCCTAATCGGGAATGCGGGCGGACAACAGGTCTACCCCTTAATCGGGAATGCAGGCGGACAACAGGTCTACCCTTAATCGGGAATGCAGGCGGACACCAGGTCTACCTCTAATCGGGAATGCAGGCGGACAACAGGTCTACCCTTAATCGGGAATGCAGGCGGACAACAGGTCTACCCCTTAATCGGGAATACGGGCGGACAACAGGTCTACCCCTTAATCGGGAATGCAGGCGGACAACAGGTCTACCCCTTAATCGGGAATGCAGGCGGACAACAGGTCTACCCCTTAAGCGGGAATGCCGGCGGACACCAGGTCTACCCCTTTCTCGGAATGCCGGCGGACAACAGGTCTACCCTTAATCGGGAATGCCGGCGGACAACAGGTCTACCCCTTAATCGGGAATGCAGGCGGACAACAGGTCTACCCCTTAATCGGGAATGTCGGCGGACAACAGGTCTACCCCTAATCGGGAATGCAGGCGGACACCAGGTCTACCCCTTAATCGGGAATGCAGGCGGACACCAGGTCTACCCCTTAATCGGGGAATGCAGGCGGACAACAGGTCTACCCCTTTCTCGGGGAATGCCGGCGGACAACAGGTCTACCCTTAATCGGGAATGCAGGCGGACAACAGGTCTACCCCTTAAGCGGGAATGCAGGCGGACAACAGGTCTACCCCTTTGTCGGGAATGCCGGCGGACAACAGGTCTACCCTTAATCGGGAATGCAGGCGGACAACAGGTCTACCCCTAATCGGGAATACGGGCGGACAACAGGTCTACCCCTTAAGCGGGAATGCCGGCGGACAACAGGTCTACCCCTTAATCGGGAATGCAGGCGGACAACAGGTCTACCCCTTAAGCGGGAATGCCGGCGGACACCAGGTCTACCCCCTTAAGCGGGAATGCATGCGGACAACAGGTCTACCCTTAAGCCGGAATGCCGGGCGGACACCAGGTCTACCCCTTAATCGGGAATGCAGGCGGACAACAGGTCTACCCCTTAGCGGGAATGCAGGCGGACACCAGGTCTACCCCTTAATCGGGAATGCAGGCGGACAACAGGTCTACCCCTAATCGGGAATACGGGCGGACAACAGGTCTACCCCTTAAGTGGGAATGCGGGCGGACAACAGGTCTACCCCTTAAGCGGGAATGCAGGCGGACAACAGGTCTACCCCTTGCTCGGAATGCCGGCGGACAACAGGTCTACCCCTTAATCGGGAATGCCGGCGGACAACAGGTCTACCCCTTAATCGGGAATGCAGGCGGACAACAGGTCTACCCCTTTAGCGGGAATGCAGGCGGACACCAGGTCTACCCTTAAGCGGGAATGCATGCGGACACCAGGTCTACCCCTTAATCGGGAATGCAGGCGGACAACAGGTCTACCCCTTAAGCGGGAATGCCGGCGGACAACAGGTCTACCCCTTAAGCGGTAATGCATGCGGACACCAGGTCTACCCCTTAATCGGGGAATGCAGGCGGACAACAGGTCTACCCCTTAATCGGGAATGCAGGCGGACACCAGGTCTACCCCTTAGCGGGAATGCATGCGGACACCAGGTCTACCCCTTAATCGGGAATGCAGGCGGACAACAGGTCTACCCCTTTCTCGGGAATGCCGGCGGACAACAGGTCTACCCCTTAATCGGGAATGCAGGCGGACAACAGGTCTACCCCTTAAGCGGGAATGCAGGCGGACAACAGGTCTACCCCTTAATCGGGAATGCAGGCGGACAACAGGTCTACCCCCTAATCGGGAATACGGGCGGACAACAGGTCTACCCCTTAGCGGGAATGCCGGCGGACAACAGGTCTACCCCTTAATCGGGAATGCAGGCGGACAACAGGTCTACCCCTTAAGCGGGAATGCCGGCGGACACCAGGTCTACCCCTTAAGCGGGAATGCAGGCGGACAACAGGTCTACCCCTTTCTCGGGAATGCCGGCGGACAACAGGTCTACCCCTTAAGCGGGAATGTCAGGCGGACAACAGGTCTACCCCTTAATCGGGAATGCAGGCGGACAACAGGTCTACCCCTTAAGCGGGAATGCCGGGCGGACAACAGGTCTACCCCCTTAACTCCGGGAATGCAGGCGGACACCAGGTCTACCCCTTAAGCGGGAAATGCCAGGCGGACAACAGGTCTACCCCTTAAGCGGGAATGCCGGCGGACAACAGGTCTACCCCTTAATCGGGAATGCAGGCGGACAACAGGTCTACCCCTTATGCGGGAATGCCGGCGGACAACAGGCTACCCCCTTAACGGGAATGCAGGCGGACAACAGGTCTACCCCTTAAGCGGGAATGCCGGCGGACAACAGGTCTACCCCTTAATCGGGAATGCAGGCGGACAACAGGTCTACCCCTTAATCGGGAATGCAGGCGGACAACAGGTCTACCCCTTAACGGGAATGCAGGGCGGACAACAGGTCTACCCCTTAAGTCGGGAATGCAGGGCGGACAACAGGTCTACCCCTTAATCGGGAATGCAGGCGGACAACAGGTCTCACCCCTTAAGTCGGAATGCCGGCGGACACCAGGTCTACCCCTTAGCGGGAATGCAGCGGACACCAGGTCTACCCCCTAATCGGGAATGCAGGGCGACAACAGGTCTACCCCTTGCTCGGAAATGCCGGCGGACAACAGGTCTACCCCTTAATCGGGAATGCAGGCGGACAACAGGTCTACCCCTTAATCGGGAATGCAGGCGGACAACAGGTCTACCCCTTAATCGGGAATGCAGGCGGACAACAGGTCTACCCCCTAATCGGGAATGCAGGCGGACAACAGGTCTACCCCTTTACGGGAATGCCGGCGGACAACAGGTCTACCCCTTAATCGGGAATGCAGGCGGACAACAGGTCTACCCCTTAATCGGGAATGCGGGCGACAACAGGTCTACCCCTTAATCGGGAATGCCGGCGGACAACAGGTCTACCCCTTAATCGGGAATGCAGGCGACAACAGGTCTACCCTTAAGCGGGAATGCCGGGCGGACAACCAGGTCTACCCCTTAACGCGGGAATGCATGGCGGACAACAGGTCTACCCCTTAAGCGGGAATGCAGGCGGACAACAGGCTCTACCCCTTAATCGGAATGCAGGCGGACAACAGGTCTACCCCTTTAGCCGGAATGCCAGGCGGACAACAGGTCTACCCCTTAACCGGGAATGCCATGCGACACCAGGTCTACCCCTTAATCGGGAATGCAGGCGGACAACAGGTCTACCCCTTAATCGGAATGCCAGGCGGACACCAGGTCTACCCCTTAATCGGGAATGCAGGCGGACAACAGGTCTACCTCTTAATCGGAATGCAGGCGGACAACAGGTCTACCCCTTAATCGGAATGCAGGCGACACCAGGTCTACCCCTTTAACGGGAATGCAGGCGGACAACAGGTCTACCCCTAACCGGGAATGCAGGCGACAACAGGTCTACCCCTTAACTCGGAATGCCGGCGGACAACAGGTCTACCCCTTAACCGGAATGCAGGCGGACAACAGGTCTACCCCTTAAGCCGGAATGCAGGCGGACAACAGGTCTACCCCTTGACTGGAATGCCGGCGGACAACAGGTCTACCCCTTAACCGGAATGCAGGCGGACAACAGGTCTACCCCTTAAGCGGGAATGCCAGGCGATTACCAGGTCTACCCCCTTAACCCGGAATGCAGGCGACAACAGGTCTACCCCTTAAGCGGGAATGCCGGCGGACACCAGGTCTACCCCTTAATCGGAATGCAGGCGGACAACAGGTCTACCCCTAAGCCGGAATGCCGGCGGACAACAGGTCTACCCCTTAACTCAAGGGAATGCAGGCGACAACAGGTCTACCCCTTAATCGGAATGCCGTGCGGACACCAGGTCTACCCTCTTAATCGGGAATGCGGGCGGACAACAGGTCTACTCCTTGCCGGGAATGCCGGACACCAGGTCTACCCTTAATCGGGAATGGGCGGACAACAGGTCTACCCCTTAATCGGAATGCAGGCATGACAACAGGTCTACCCCTTAAGCGGGAATGCCGGCGGACAATAGGTCTACCCCTTAATCGGGAATGCAGGCGGACAACAGGTCTACTCCCCTTAACCGGAATGCAGGCGGACAACAGGTCTACCCTTAATCGAAGAATGCCAGGCGGACAACAGGTCTACCCCTTAAGTGGGAATGGCAGTGACACCAGGTCTACCCCTTAATCGGGAATGCAGGCGGACAACAGGTCTACCCCTAATCGGGAATGGCCGGGCGGACACCAGGTCTACCCCTTAAGCGGGAATGCCGGCGGACAATAGGTCTACCCCTTTAATCGGAATGCAGGCGGACAACAGGTCTACCCCTTAAGCGGAATGCAGGCGGACAACAGGTCTACCCCTTAAGCGGGAATGCAGGCGGACACCAGGTCTACCCCTTAATCGGGAATGCGGGCGGACAACAGGTCTACCCTTTAATCGGGAATGCAGGCGGACAACAGGTCTACCCCTGCCGGAATGCCGGCGGACACCAGGTCTACCCCTTAAGCGGGAATGCAGGCGGACAACAGGTCTACCCCTTAATCGGGAATGCAGGCGGACAACAGGTCTACCCCTTAATCGGGAATGCAGGCGGACAACAGGTCTACCCCTTAAGCGGGAATGCATGCGGACAACAGGTCTACCCCTTGACCGGGAATGCAGGCGGACAACAGGTCTACCCCTTAATCGGGAATGCCGGCGGACAACAGGTCTACCCCTTAATCGGGAATGCCGGCGACAACAGGTCTACCCCCTTAAGCGGGAATGCCAGGCGGACAACAGGTCTACCCCTTAATCGGGAATGGCAGGCGGACAACAGGTCTACCCCTTAAGCGGGAAATGCCGGCGACAACAGGTCTACCCCTTGACCGGAATGCAGGCGACAACAGGTCTACCCCTTAATCCGGAATGCAGGCGGACACCAGGTCTACCCCCTTAATCGGAATGCAGGCGGACAACAGGTCTACCCCTTAAGCGGGAATGCCGGCGGACAACAGGTCTACTCCCTTAATCGGGAATGCAGGCGGACAACAGGTCTACCCCTTTAACCGGAATGGTATGACACCAGGTCTACCCCTTAATCGGGAATGCAGGCGGACAACAGGTCTACCCCCTTAATCAGGGAATGCAGGCGGACAACAGGTCTACCCCTTTAAGTCGGAATGCCGGCGGACACCAGGTCTACCCCTTAATCGGGAATGCAGGCGGACAACAGGTCTCACCCCTTAATCGGGAATGCAGGCGGACAACAGGTCTACCCCTTAAGCGGGAATGCAGGCGGACAACAGGTCTACCCCTTAATCGGAATGCAGGCGGACAACAGGTCTACCCCTTAATCGGGAATGCCGGGCGGACAACAGGTCTACCCCCTTAACCGGAATGCAGGCGGACACCAGGTCTACCCCTTAAGTCGGGAATGCAGGCGGACAACAGGTCTACCCCTTAATCGGGAATGCAGGCGGACAACAGGTCTACCCCTTAACCGGGAATGCCGGCGGACAACAGGTCTACCCCTTTAAGCGGGAATGCCGTGCGGACACCAGGTCTACCCCTTAAGCGGGAATGCAGGCGGACACCAGGTCTACCCCTTAATCCGGAAATGCAGGCGGACAACAGGTCTACCCCTTAACTTCGGAATGCCGGGCGGACAACAGGTCTACCCCTTAATCGGAATGCAGGCGGACACCAGGTCTACCCCTTAATCGGGAATGCAGGCGGACAACAGGTCTACCCCTTAAGCGGGAATGCCGGGCGGACACAGGTCTACCCCTTAATCGGAATGCAGGCGGACAACAGGTCTACCCTTAATCGGGAATGCCGGCGGACAACAGGTCTACCCCTTAAGACCGGAATGCCGGGCGGACACCAGGTCTACCCCTTAATCGGAATGCAGGCGGACACCAGGTCTACCCCTTGATCCGGAATGCCGGCGGACAACAGGTCTACCCCTTAATCGGGAATGCAGGCGGACAACAGGTCTACCCCTTAATCGCGGAATGCAGGCGACAACAGGTCTACCCCCTTAAGCCGGGAATGCAAGCGGACACCAGGTCTACCCCTTAATCGGGAATGCAGGCGGACAACAGGTCTACCCCTTAAGCGGGAATGCCGGGCGGACAACAGGTCTACCCCTTAAGCGGGAATGCAGGCGGACACCAGGTCTACCCCTTAATCGGGAATGCCGGCGGACAACAGGTCTACCCCTTAATCGGGAATGCAGGCGGACAACAGGTCTACCCCTTAATCCGGAATGCAGCGGACACCAGGTCTACCCCTTAATCGGGAATGCAGGCGGACAACAGGTCTACCCCTTTAACGGGAATGCCGGCGGACAACAGGTCTACCCCTTAATCGGGAATGCAGGCGGACAACAGGTCTACCCCTTAATCGGGAATGCCGGCGGACAACAGGTCTACCCCTTAATCGGGAATGCAGGCGGACACCAGGTCTACCCCTTAATCGGGAATGCAGGCGGACAACAGGTCTACCCCTTAATCGGGAATACGGGCGGACAACAGGTCTACCTCTTAAGCGGGAATGCCGGCGGACAACAGGTCTACCCCTTAATCGGGAATGCAGGCGGACAACAGGTCTACCCCTTAAGCGGAATGCAGGCGGACAACAGGTCTACCCCTTAATCGGGAATGCAGGCGGACAACAGGTCTACCCCTTAATCGGGAATGCGGGCGGACAACAGGTCTACCCCTTAATCGGGAATGCAGGCGGACAACAGGTCTACCCCTTAATCGGGAATGCAGGCGGACAACAGGTCTACCCTTAGCGGGAATGCCGGCGGACACCAGGTCTACCCCTTAATCGGGAATGCAGGCGGACAACAGGTCTACCCCTTAAGCGGGAATGCCGGTGGACAACAGGTCTACCCCTTAAGCGGGAATGCAGGCGGACAACAGGTCTACCCTTTAATCGGGAATGGTACGGACAACAGGTCTACCCTTTAATCGGGAATGCAGGCGGACAACAGGTCTACCCTTTAAGCGGGAATGCCGGGCGACAACAGGTCTACCCCTTAATCGGGAATGCAGGCGGACAACAGGTCTACTCCCCTTAAGCGGGAATGCACAGGCGGACAACAGGTCTACCCCTTAATCGGGAATGCAGGCGGACAACAGGTCTACCCCTTAATCGGGAATGCAGGCGGACAACAGGTCTACCTCTTAATCGGGAATGCCGGCGGACAACAGGTCTACTCCTAAGCCGGGGAATGCCAGGCGGACAACAGGTCTACCCCTTAATCGGGAATGCAGGCGACAACAGGTCTACCCCTTAATCGGAATGCCGGGCGACAACAGGTCTACCCCTTAATCGGGAATGCCGGCGGACAACAGGTCTACCTCTTGCCGGGAATGCCGGCGGACACCAGGTCTACCCCTTAATCGGGAATGCAGGCGGACAACAGGTCTACCCCTAATCGGGAATGCAGGCGGACAACAGGTCTACCCCTTAATCGGGAATGCCGGCGGACAACAGGTCTACCCTTTAAGCGGGAATGCAGGCGGACAACAGGTCTACCCCTTAATCGGAATGCAGGCGGACAACAGGTCTACCCCTTAATCGGGAATGCAGGCGGACAACAGGTCTACCCCTTAAGCGGGAATGCAGGCGGACAACAGGTCTACCCTTAAGCGGGAATGCAGGCGGACAACAGGTCTACCCCTTAAGCGGGAATGCCGGCGGACAACAGGTCTACCCCTTAATCGGGAATGCAGGCGGACAACAGGTCTACCCCTTAATCGGGAATGCAGGCGGACAACAGGTCTACCCCTTAATCGGGAATGCAGGCGGACACCAGGTCTACCCCTTAATCGGGAATGCAGGCGGACAACAGGTCTACCCTTTAATCGGGAATGCAGGCGGACAACAGGTCTACTCCCCTTAACGCGGGAAATGCCGGCGGACAACAGGTCTACCCTTAAGCGGGAATACAGGCGGACAACAGGTCTACCCCTTAATCGGGAATGCAGGCGGACAACAGGTCTACACTCCTTAATCGGGAATGCCGGCGGACAACAGGTCTACCCCTTAATCGGGAATGCAGGCGGACAACAGGTCTACCCCTTAATCGGGAATGCAGGCGGACAACAGGTCTACCCCTTAACCGGGAATGCGGGCGGACAACAGGTCTACCCCTTAATCGGAATGCAGGCGGACAACAGGTCTACCCCTTAAGCGGGAATGCAGGCGGACAACAGGTCTACCCCTTAATCGGGAATGCAGGCGGACACCAGGTCTACCCCTTAATCGGGAATGCAGGCGGACAACAGGTCTACCCCTTAAGCGGGAATGCAGGCGGACAACAGGTCTACCCCTTCTCGGAATGCCGGGCGGACACCAGGTCTACCCTTAGCTGGAATGCCGACGGACACCAGGTCTACCCTTTAATCGGGAATGCAGGCGGACAACAGGTCTACCCCTTTGCGGGAATGCCGGCGGACAACAGGTCTTACCCCTTAACTGGAATGTAGGCGGACAACAGGTCTACCCCTTAAGCGGGAATGCCAGGCGGACAACAGGTCTACTCCTTTAACTCGGGAATGCAGGCGGACACCAGGTCTACCCCCTAATCGGGAATGCAGGCGGACAACAGGTCTACCCCTTTAATCGGGAATGCAGGCGGACAACAGGTCTACCCCTTTAATCGGGAATGCCAGGCGGACAACAGGTCTACCCCTTAATCGGGAATGCAGGCGGACACCAGGTCTACCTCTTAAGCGGGAATGCAGGCGACAACAGGTCTACCCCTTAATCGGGAATGCAGGCGGACAACAGGTCTACTCTTGCTGGAATGCCGGCGGACACCAGGTCTACCCCTTAATCGGGAATGCAGGCGGACAACAGGTCTACCCCCTTAATCGGGAATGCAGGCGGACAACAGGTCTACCCCCTAAGCGGAATGCCGTGGACAACAGGTCTACCCTTTAGCGGGAATGCCGGCGGACAACAGGTCTACCCCTTAATCGGGAATGCAGGCGGACAACAGGTCTACCCCTTAAGTCGGAATGCAGGCGACAACAGGTCTACCCCCTTAAGCGGGAATGCTAGGCGGACAACAGGTCTACCCCTTAATCGGGAATGCAGGCGGACAACAGGTCTACCCCTTAATCGGGAATGCAGGCGACAACAGGTCTACCCCTAATCGGGAATGCGGCGGACAACAGGCTCTACCCTTAAGCGGAATGCCGGCGGACACCAGGTCTACCCCTTAATCGGGAATGCAGGCGGACAACAGGTCTACCCCTAATCGGGAATGCAGGCGGACAACAGGTCTACCCCTTAAGCGGGAATGCCGGCGGACAACAGGTCTACCCCCTTAATCGGGAATGCAGGCGGACACCAGGTCTACCCCTTAATCGGGAATGCAGGCGGACACCAGGTCTACTCCCTGTTCGGAATGCAGGGACATCAGGTCTACCTTGCCGGAATGCCGGGCGGACAACAGGTCTACCCCTTAATCGGGAATGCAGGCGGACAACAGGTCTACCCCTTAAGCGGGAATGCAGGCGGACAACAGGTCTACCCCTTTAATCGGGAATGCCGGCGGACAACAGGTCTACCCTTAAGCGGAATGCAGGCGGACACCAGGTCTACCCCTTAATCGGGAATGCAGGCGACAACAGGTCTACCCCTTAATCGGGAATGCGGGCGGACAACAGGTCTACCCCTTAAGCGGGAATGCCGGCGGACAACAGGTCTACCCCTTAAGTCGGGAATGCAGGCGGACAACAGGTCTACCCCTTAATCGGAATGCAGGCGGACAACAGGTCTACCCCTTAATCGGGAATGCAGGCGGACAACAGGTCTACCCTTTGAGCGGGAATGCAGGTGCGACAACAGGTCTACCCCTTAATCGGGAATGCATGGCGGACAACAGGTCTACCTCTTAATCGGAATGCACGGGCGACAACAGGTCTACCCCTTAATCGGGAATGCCGGCGGACAACAGGTCTACCCTTTAATCGGGAATGCAGGCGGACAACAGGTCTACCCCTTAATCGGGAATGCGGGCGGACAACAGGTCTACTCCCTTAAGCCGGAATGCCGGCGGACAACAGGTCTACCCCTTAAGCGGGAATGCAGGCGGACACCAGGTCTACCCCTTAATCGGGAATGCAGGCGGACAACAGGTCTACCCTCTAATCGGAATGCGGCGACAACAGGTCTACCCCTTAATCGGAATGCCGGCGGACAACAGGTCTACCCCTTAATCGGGAATGCAGGCGACAACAGGTCTACCTCTTAAGCGGGAATGCCAGGCGGACACCAGGTCTACCCCTTTAATCGGGAATGCAGGCGGACAACAGGTCTACCCCTTAAGCGGGAATGCAGGCGGACAACAGGTCTACCCCTTAATCGGGAATGCAGGCGGACAACAGGTCTACCCCTTAATCGGGAATGCAGGCGGACAACAGGTCTACCCCTTAAGCGGGAATGCCGTGCGGACAACAGGTCTACCCCTTAAGCGGGAATGAAGGCGGACACCAGGTCTACCCCTTAATCGGGAATGCAGGCGGACAACAGGTCTACCCCTAATCGGGAATGCAGGCGGACACCAGGTCTACCCTTGCCGGAATGCGGCGAGTCGGAATGCACACCAGGTCTACTCCCTTAGCGGGAATGCAGGCGGACAACAGGTCTACCCTTTAGCTGGGAATGCCGGTGGACACCAGGTCTACCCCTTAATCGGGAATGCAGGCGGACAACAGGTCTACCCCTTAATCGGAATGCAGGCGGACAACAGGTCTACCCTTTAATCGGAATGCGGCGGACAACAGGTCTACCCTCTAAGCGGAATGCCGGCGGACAACAGGTCTACCCCTTAATCGGGAATGCAGGCGGACAACAGGTCTACCCCTTAAGCGGGAATGCCGGCGGACACCAGGTCTACCCCTTAAGCGGGAATGCAGGCGGACAACAGGTCTACCCCTTAGTCGGGAATGCCGGCGGACACCAGGTCTACCCCTTAAGCGGGAATGCAGGCGGACAACAGGTCTACCCCTTGCTGGGAATGCCGGCGGACACCAGGTCTACCCCTTAAGCGGGAATGCAGGCGGACACCAGGTCTACCCCTTAATCGGGAATGCAGGCGGACAACAGGTCTACCCCTTCAAGCGGGAATGCCGGGCGGACACCAGGTCTACCCCTTAATCGGGAATGCAGGCGGACAACAGGTCTACCCCTAAGCGGAATGCAGGCGGACACCAGGTCTACCCTTAATCGGAATGCAGGCGGACAACAGGTCTACCCCTTAATCGGGAATGCAGGCGGACACCAGGTCTACCCCTTAAGCGGGAATGCATGCGGACACCAGGTCTACCCCTTAATCGGGAATGCAGGCGACAACAGGTCTACCCCTTAAGCGGGAATGCCGGGCGGACAACCAGGTCTACCCCTTAAGCCGGGAATGCAGGCGGACAACAGGTCTACCCCTTAATCGGGAATGCCGGCGGACAACAGGTCTACCCCTTAAGCGGGAATGCAGGCGACACCAGGTCTACCCCTTAATCGGGAATGCAGGCGGACAACAGGTCTACCCCTTAATCGGGAATGCGGGCGGACAACAGGTCTACCCCTTAAGCCGGAATGCCGGCGGACACCAGGTCTACCCCTTAATCGGGAATGCAGGCGGACAACAGGTCTACCTCTTAATCGGGAATGCCGGCGGACAACAGGTCTACCCCTTAATCGGGAATGCAGGCGGACAACAGGTCTACCCCTTAATCGGGAATGCAGGCGGACAACAGGTCTACCCCTTAAGCGGGAATGCAGGCGGACAACAGGTCTACCCCTTAAGCGGGAATGTCAGGCGGACACCAGGTCTACCCTTAATCGGGAATGCAGGCGGACACCAGGTCTACCCCTTAATCGGGAATGCAGGCGGACAACAGGTCTACCCCTTAATCGGGAATGCCGGCGGACAACAGGTCTACCCCTTAATCGGGAATGCAGGCGGACAACAGGTCTACCCCTTAATCGGGAATGCAGGCGGACAACAGGTCTACCCCTTAATCGGGAATGCAGGCGGACAACAGGTCTACCCCTTAATCGGAATGCAGGCGACAACAGGTCTACCCCGCTGGCTGGGTAGACCTGGTGTCCTCGGAAGTGCGCTAAGGGGTCGCTGTTTTCGGCTGCCTCCGGCTGCCTCATCGTAGGAGGCGGCGTGCTCCGCCGCGCCACCCCGGTCACCTAGGCTTCGCTCTCTTGTGCTCGCCGGCCTCCTGGGCCCCGCTTGTCCGTATCATGGGAGACAGGGTTACGGGCGGTCTCCCGCAGGCTGTGCAGTGCCTGTGTCCGTAGGCGAAAGGGCGCGCACAGGGCGGTCGTGCCGCCCAGGAACCG
>JAKWBO010000812.1:0-26124 GCA_034336685.1 Luscinia luscinia
GGACAGCGACAGGGACAGGGACAGGGACAGGGACAGGACAGGACAGGGACAGGGACAGGGACAGGGACAGGGACAAGGACGGGGCCAGGGACGGGGACAGGGACAGGGACAGGGACATGGACAGGGGCAGGGACCGGGACAGCGACAGGGGCAGGGACAGGGACAGGGGGCACGGACACACGGCCGGGCACCTCCACCCACGCTCCATACCAGCCCCTACCCTCCAGGGAAACTGAGGCACACCGGGAGCGCCTGCAGGGCCCAGCCCCACTCCACCGCAGTCACCGCCCGTTCTCACGTTTTTGGGGGCTCCGCCTACGCAAGCGCGTCTGAGAGCGCGGCCGGGGCTGGCGGGGGCAGCGCGGGGTCCCGAGCGGTGACAGCGGCGCGTCCCACCGCGGGTGGCCGTGCCCGCGTGGCAGCGGTGCCCAGCTGGTCCCGCGTGTCCCCTCGGGACACCGCCCCGGCCGGGGAAGGGCTGGACAGGGTCACTCGGGGACACGGCCGGGGATGGCGCCGGTCCCTGCGCCGGGCTGGTGGCACCGTGGCAGCCTTGGCAGCGCGCGGGGCGGGCACGGCCGCGCTGCAGGCACAGGGCCCGTGTGCCAGGGGATGAGGTGTCCGTGTGTCCGTGTGTCCGTGCGCCCGTGTGTCCGTCCATGTGTGTGTCCAGTGTGTGTGTCCGTATGTCCGTGTGTGTGTGTGTCCGTGTGTCTGTCCGTGTGTCCGTGTGTCCGTTTGTCCGTGTGTGTGTCCGTGTGTGTGCCGTGTGTCCGTGTGTCCGTGTGTGTCCGTGCGTCCGTGTGTCCGTGTGTCCGTGTGTCCGTGTGCCCGTGTGTGTCCGTGTGTGTGTCCGTGTGCCCGTGTGTGTGTCCGTGCGTCCGTGTGCCCGTATGTCCGTGTGTCCGTGTGTGTGTGTCCGTGTGTCCGTGTGTGTGTCCGTGTGTCTGTGTGTGTCCGTGTGTGTGTCCGTGTGTCCGTGTGTCCGTGTGTGTCCGTGTGTCCGTGTGTCTGTATGTGTGTCCGTGTGTCCGTGTGCCGTGTGTCCGTGTGTGTCCGTGTGTCCGTGTTTGTGTCCGTGTGTCGTGTGTCCGTGTGTCCGTGTGTGTGCCCAGGTGTGTCCATTGTGTCCAGGTGCGTGCACCCTCCGTTGCCATTGCAGTTCCCCGTTCCCGTTCCCGACCCGTTCCTTTTCCATTCCTTCCCTTTCCCTTTCCCTTCCGTTCCGTCCCGCTCCCCTTCCCGTCTCGTTCCCGTTCTCCTTTCCCGTCCGTCTTCCTGTTCCGTCCCGCCCTTCCCCGTTCCCGTCCCGTTCCTTCCCCGTTCCCCGTTCCGTTCCCCTTCCCTTCCCTTCCCCTTCCCCTTCCCCTTCCCTTCCCTTCCCTTCCCTTCCCCTTTCCCGTCCGTTCCCTTTCCCCGTTCCCGTTCCCGTCCCGTTCCCACCCGGTTCAGCCCCCAGCACCCTCCTGGCCTCGCTGGGATTTAATTTCTGCCTCCAGCTGGGATTTAATTCCGCCCTCCCGCGGCTTCTGCGGAATCAGGAGCCCAGAGGGACCCCGGGCACCCTCTCACCCCCGGGGACACGAGGGGCTCTGCCTCGTGAGGGCCGGTTTTGGGGGGTCCCCACCAGGGCACGGGAGGACAGGCGGTGCCAAATCCCCGCTGAGCCCCTGAGCCAATTAGGCGGCTGGAGCTGCTGACCCTGCGGCCGAGCCCGTGCCCCGGGCAGCGCTAAACCCCTCAGGGGATGATCCTGCTTAGGGCCCGATCCCCCGCTCTCCGACCCCCCTCCAGGCCCCGCACCCGCCCTGTCCCCTCTTCTCTCGGGCCGCTCACCCTCCTTGTCACCGGGGGCACCTCAGGGTCACCCACCCGGATCACCCCAAAATCGCTCCCGGATCACTCAGAATCACCCCGGATCACCCCAGAATCACCCCAGGATCGTCCCCAGAATCACCCCAGAATCGTCCCCAGAATCACCCCGGCATCACCCCTGGTTCATCCTCCGGTTAGTTCTGATTCATCTCCAGAATCACAGCCGGAATCACCCCAGATCGCCCCAAATCACCCCCGGATCGCCCCCAAATCATCCCCGGATCGCCCCTAAATCATCCCCGGATTGCCCCAAATCACCCCCGGATCGCCCTCAGATCTCCCCAAATTATTCCCGGATCACCCCTCTGTTCACCGTTCACCGCCCGGTTCACGCCCCAGATCAGTCCCGGATCACCCCAGATCACCTTCGGGTCACTCCCGGTTCACCCCGGATCAGCCCCACATCACCTCTGGTTCACCCCGGATCACACGCGGATCTCCCCGGCCCCCGCTCACCCCAGCCCCCGACCCCGCTCACCGGACCCCCGGCCCCCCGGCCCTCGCTCTCGCCCGGGCTCGGGGCTCTGACGGGATTTGGAGCTCACGGCGCTGAGCCGGCGGCTCTTCACACCCGCAGGGGATCCCGCCCCTCGCGCCCCCTCGGCCCGGGCACGGCTCCCGGCCGGACCGGGGTCCCCGTGCCCCCGAGCCCCGCTCGTGTCACCCCGAGCCCGCCCTGCGCCACCCCGGCCACCCTCTCATCCCCCCGCAATTTGGGGACAGCCCCCGCAAGGAGCCCTCAGCACGGTCCCACCCTTAAAAACCCCCCAAAGTGACCGAAATCACCCCAAATCGCCCCGCGGCAGGTGCCCGAGTCCCCCACCCAGGGCAAGGTCCGCGGGGGCAGGGCGAGTGCAAAGGGCGGCGGGCGTGGGGCGCTAGGCGCTAGCCCGGGGGTATCCCCAGTCCAGAGGGCGGCGGCGGCGCGGAGGGGACGCGGCGGCGCCAGGGGACACCGGGTTGGTTAGCAGGGGTCCCGGGCACGAGGGGAGGGATGGGGACACGGAGAGACCCTGGGGGCTCGGCGGGGAGTGGGGACGCAGGGAGGGGGACATGCCAGCCCCAGCACGCCCCTCTCGGTGTCCCCAGGGCCATGTTCATCCTCTTCGCCATCACCTTCGTAGCCATCACCATCCTCCTCATCATCTTCCACATCATCCGCAAGCTCTGCCGGAGCCCGTGCCCCCCGCCTACAGGAGCCCCCAGGGCCCCGCGCCGCCCCGCCCACGGAGACCCCAGCCCCCCCGCCGGGCCTGATGCCCGCCCTGCCCAGTCTGCCCAGTCTGCCCAGTCTGCCCAGCGGGCCATCCCCGTGGGGCTGGAGCCCCCGCCCTACAGCGAGGTGGGTCCCGCCCGGCCGGGGGCTGGACTGAGCCCGGAATGGGGGTCGGGGTGGGGGGTGGGGTGGTGGGATGTGGGTATGGGTGCTGGGGTTATGGGGTGCTGAGTGCTGGGGTTATGGGGTTCTGGGGTTATGGGGTTATGAGGTGCTAGAGGTGCTGGGGTTATGGGGTGCTGGGATTACTGAGTGCTGGAGTTACAGGTTTATGGGGTGCTGGGTGCTGGGATTACTGGGTGCTGGGGTTATGGGGTTATGGGGTGCGGGGTTATGGGGTGCTCGGGTTACTGGGTGCTGGGGTTATGGGGTTATAGGGTGCTGAGTGCTGGGGTTATGGGGTTGGCGTGGGGTTATGGGGTGCTGGAATTACGAGGGTGCTGGAGTTACAGGTTTATGGGGTGCTGGGTGCTGGGCTGCCTTGCCCACAAAGGGGACACCCTCCTTCCCTGGGAGCCCCCTGAGGGTGCCCCGTGTCCCTCACTCCGGCCCCCTCGCCCTCAGGTGACAGCGAAGCCCTTCCTGTACCCCCTGCCCCAGGGGCCGTGCCCGAATGCCGGCCACAACCCCACAGCCCAGCCCCCTGCGCCACCCGGAGCTAGAGACCACCCCTCCAAGGACAGCTGGTGACAGCTCAGGGGGACACGGACCCTTTGGGACCCCCAGCCGGCCCGGGCCCATGTCCCCCTTTCCCCAGGAGAATTCCCTATTTATTACATTTTAAAATGTGAAGAATTCTGGGCTCTGCTGGTTTAGGGGCTGGGGAGCTCAGGGAGTGCAGAGGGAGAAGGGGGAGGTCTAAGGAGGGTTCTGCACCCCGAGTTCAGCCCCCAGCTGTGGGTGCCCCCTGTGCCATCCCCACCCCAGCCCCCTCCGTTCCAGTCTCACCCCCATCCCCTCCCTGTCCCTTTCCCACCTCCAACCCCCATCCCACCCCCACCTCCATCCCCTCCCCAAGCACAGGTTCAGGCCCGTGAGACATCGCGGTTTATTGAGCTGGGAGCCGCTCCCAGCCCGGGGCCACCCCGAGGACAGGTGACCCCGAGGACAGGTGTCCCCGAGGACAGGTGTCCCAAGGACAGGTGACCCCGAGGACAGGTGACCCCGAGGACAGGTGACCCCGAGGACAGGTGTCCCGAGGACAGGCGTCCCGAGGGCAGGTGTCCCGAGGACAAGTGACCACGAGGACAGGTGTCCCGGACAGGTGTCCCCGAGGTGTCCCTCACGCCGTGTTCGGCTCAGCTGCCGCTTGATTTTCCTCTTGAGGAGCAGCAGGTCCAGGTAGAGCAGGCGGCCCAGGATGGCCGAGGCGCCAGAGCAGCGCCCGTGCACGGCCCCCGCCAGCCCGCAGGAGAACACGTCCTGCCCTGGGGACAGCCAGGCGTGGCACGAGGGACCCCCAGGGCGCGACAGAGGACACCCCGGGGAGGCGACAGGGACACCCCGGGGCGCGACAGGGACACCCCAGGGAGCGACAGGGACACCCAGGGAGCGCGACAGGGGCACCCAGGGAGCGACAGGGACACCCAGGGAGCGACAGGGACACCCAGGGGTGCGACAGGGACACCCCAGGGCGCGGATGCGTGGGCCTACAGGACACCCCGCAGGGCGCGACAGGGACACCCGGGGCGCGACAGGACACCTGCAGGGAGCGACAGGGACACCGCGGGGGCGCGACAGGGACACCCCCAGGCGCGACAGGGACACCATGGGGTGCGACATGGACACCCAGGGAGCGACAGGGACACCCGCGGGGTGCGACAGGGACACCAGGGGCGACAGGACACCCCGCGGGGGACACGGAGCACCAGCGGGGCGAGCGAGGACACGCAGGGAGCACGGCTGACAGCGGGGGCACACAGAGACACGAGGACACGGGGACACGGAGACACGGACACACGGACACGGAGACACGGGGACACAAGACACGGGGACACGGGGACACGGGGACACGGGGACACGGGGACACAGAGACACAGAGACACGGAGACACGGAGACACGGAGACACGGGGACACGGACACACGGACACACGGACACACGGACACACGGACACACGGGGACACGGGGACACAGAGACACAGGGACACAGAGACACGGGGACACAGAGACACAGAGACACGGGGACATGGACACAGGGACACCGGGGACGCGGGAACACGGGAACACGGGACACACGGACACATGGACACATGGACACATGGGGACACGAACACACGGACACCGTACACACGGACACGCGGGGACGCTGAGGGACACGGGGACACAGAGACGTGGGGACACGGGGACACAGGAGCACGTGGGGACACGGGGACACGGACACACAGAGACAACGGAGACAACGGAGACACGGACACACAGACACACGGACACACGGGGACACGGACACTGGGGACACGGGGAAACAGAGACACGGACACACGGACACACGGACACACGGACACGCGGACACACGGACACGCGGACACACGGACTCACCGGTCAGGTAGAGGTTCCTGACGGGCGTGTCGGGCCTCAGGGCCGCCACCACGGCGGGGCTGAAGCGGCGCAGGTCGTGCTCGGCTCCGTACATCGCGCCCCGCGCCGCCCCCAGGTAGTGCTGGTTGCTCAGCGGCGTCGCCGCCTCCACGAAGTCCACCTGCGCGGGACGGGGTTCGCGGCGTGCCGGGACCCCCAGGGCGCCCCCGGCCGTCCCGCGGGCACCTTGTCCCGCAGGTGCAGGAAGCGCAGCAGCGCGCGGTCCAGCAGCCGCCGGGCGATGTCCATCTTGTAGCTCTGGTACTCGGGGCCGCGCTGGCGCTAGGCGGCTCCCGGCCCACTCCTCGAACCACTCGTAGCGCGCCATGGTCAGGATGGTCATGCAGGACTTGCCTGCGGGCCGGGACAGACGGTGGCACCGCCGGGAGGGTGACAGCGGCAGTGCCCACCCCGTGGGGTGACAGTGACAGTGACAGAACCCACCCCGTGACAGTGGCTGTGCCCACCCCGTGGGGTGACAGTGGCAGTGACAGAACCCACCCCGTGGGGTGACAGTGACAGTGACAGAACCCACCGTGGGATGACAGTGGCAGTGCCCGTCCGGTGGGGGTGACAGTGACAGTGACAGAACCCACCCCGTGACAGTGGCTGTGCCCACCCCGTGGGGTGACAGTGGCAGTGCCCATGCCATGGCAGTGACAGTGACAGTGCCCATCCCGTGGGGGTGACAATGACAGTACCACCCTGTGGCAGTGACAGTGGCGGTGCCCATCCCTTGCGGTGACAGCGGCAGTGCCCACTCCATGAGGTGACAGTGGCAGTGCCACCCCATGGCGGTGACAGGGTGACAGTGGCAGTGCCATCCCATGTGACAGGGTGACAGTGGCAGCGCCCCCCGTGCCGCAGGGATTGCAGAGCCCGGAGCCCCGGAGCCCCCGGAGCCGGGCTGGGGGTCGCGGGGTCCCCCGCAGCCGTACCCGGGTGTCGCTGCTCGTACGTGGGGTCCTTGGCGGCGGGAAGGTGACGAACATCATGGCCAAGTTCTCGGGGACCTCATCGCGGCTCAGCGCGGCGTACCGCGCCATCCTGCGGGACAACAGCGCTGTGGCGCCCCGCGCCCCCGCCCGCCCCCGCGACCCCGCGACCCCTCACATGGCGTCCAGGTCGTTGTGGGGGTAGATCCAGAAGTTGGTGGGGGCAGCCCCAGCTCGGCCGCGCTGCCCCGCAGCCCCACGAACACCAGGAAGGAGCCATGCCCGGCCGGAGCGCGGCCAGGCGGGAGCGGACATCTGCGGGACACGGGGACACGAGCGGGGCTGGGGGGCGCGGGGACACCGAGTGGGGCTGGGGGGGGAGAAACGGGGGACACCGAGCGGGGCTGGGGGCGCGGGGACACGAGCGGGGCTGGGGGGCGCGGGGACACCGAGCGGCGCTGGGGGTGACACGAGGGTGAGACCGAGCGGGGCTGGGGGCGCAGGGACACCGAGCGGGGCTGGGGGCGCAGGGACACCGAGAGGGACGGGGGGAGAAACGGGGACACGAACGGGGCTGGGGGACACGGGGACACCGAGAGGGGCTGGGGGCGCGGGGACACCGAGCGGGGCTGGGGGTGACACGGGGACACCGAGAGGGGCTGGGGGCGCGGGGACACAGAGTGGGGCTGGGGGGCGCGGGGGACACCGAGCGGGGCTGGGGGCGCGGGGACACCGAGAGGGGCTGGGGGAGAAACGGGGACACGAACGGGGCTGGGGGACACGGGGACACCGAGAGGGGCTGGGGGCGCGGGGACACCGAGCGGGGCTGGGGGGTGACACGGGGACACCGAGCGGGGCTGGGGGGCGCAGGGACACCGAGAGGGACTGGGGGCGCGGGGACACCGAGCGGGGCTGGGGGTGACACCGAGCGGGGCTGGGGGGACACGGGTGACACCGAACGTGACTGAGTGGGGACATCGGGGTGACATCCGAGCGTGCCTGGGTGGGGACATGGGGGTGACATCCGAGCGTGCCTGGGTGGGGACACGGGGTGACAGGAATGGGGACGGGGGACGCTGGGGACACCGGGGATTCGGGGGACACTGAGCCCGCGAGGGGCGCGGGGACACGGGTGCCCCCTTACCGGGGTGGCTGCGGACGTGAGGCGGCAGAAGCTTCTCGAAGGTGTTGAAGACGCCGGCGTCGGAGATGACGAGGGGGGCGCGGATCTCCAGCTCCTCGTTCCCGGGCCCCGCCCGCACCGCGACACCTGGCGACACCGCGGCGACAGCGGCGGCGGGGGGGTCAGGGACGCGCGGGGCGCTGCCGCCGTGTCCCCAACCCTCGGGGATTTGGGGGGTCAGGGACGCGCGGGGCGCTGCCGCTGTGTCCCCCCACCCGCGGGGATTTGGGGGGTCAGGGACGCGCGGGGCGCTGCTGCAGTGACCCCCCAACCCGCGGGGATTTGGGGGTCAGGGACGCGCGGGGCGCTGCCGCCGTGTCCCCCCACCCGCGGGGATTTGGGAGGGCGGGTCCCGGAGCTCACCCAGGGCGGTGCCGGCGTCGCTGACGAGCACGCGCGTGACGGGGGCGCGCACGAGCACGGCGCCCCCCGCGCGCTCGATGACGGGCACGGCGTGGAACGCGATCTCGCTCGCCCCCCCCCGCGGGTACCAGGCCCCGCGCTGGTAGTGGTGAACCATCAGCGCGTTCACCAGGAAGCTCGAGTCCTGCGGGGCCGTGCCTGAGGCGACAGCGAGGGGACGGGGGCACGGCTGGCCCCTCCCGTGCCGCGACATGGCGCTCCTCGCCGCGATATCGCCCTCCCATATCGCGACATTGCGCTCCTCACCACTATATCGCCCTCCCTTATCACAACATGGCGCTCCTCACCGCGATATCGCCCTCCCTTATCGCGACATTGCGCTCCTCACCGCGATATCACCCTCGCTTATCGCAACATTGCGCTCCTCACCACTATATCGCCCTCCTTATCACAACATTGCGCTCCTCACCGCGATATCGCCCTCCCTTATCGCGACATTGCGCTCCTCACTGCGATATCGCCCTCCCTTATCGCAACATTGCGCTCCTCACCGCGATATCGCCCTCCCTTATCGCGACGCAGCCCTCCTGTGTCACGACACGGCTCTTCCCACCGCGATACAGATTTACCCATCCCAACGCAGCACCGTATCGCGGTGGCGCCACCCCCTGTCGCGACACAACCTCCACCACTGCAGCACCGCCCTCCTCCTCCCCCGGCGCCCGCGCTGTCGCGACAGCCGCTGACCGTAGAAGAGGTAGGCGAGGAGGGCGCGCAGGTCGCGGTCGGCGGTGAGGCGCGCGGCGGCGCGGCTGTGGCTGGTGGCGGCCATGCGGAGCACGGGCGACAGGCGCGACAGGAGCCCCGAGCGCAGCAGGGCGGCCGCGAGCCAGCGCGGGCTCAGCTTCAGCAGCGCCAGCAGCGCCGCGTGCCGCGAGGCCACCTGCGCGACACCCGCGCGACACCCGCGCGCCGCCGTCACCCCCGCGCCACCCCTGCGGGGAGACAGCCCGAGCGCGCGGCGGGGCCGGCTGCGTGACGTCACGCGTGCCACCAGCTCTGCCCTGCCTGGTCACCGCCAGGTGCCACAAGGTCACCTGTGTGACATCACACGTGCCACCAGCGCTGCCCTGCCTGGCCACCGCCGCATCCTCAGGATTGTCACTGTTGTGGCCCCAGGGCCACCCACGGCTTGTCACCTGTCCCCACCCTGGCACGTGTCCCCACCCTGGCACCTGTGCCCACCCTGGCACCTGTGCCCACCTCATCCCTGTCCTCGTCATCCCAACTTGTCCCTGCCACGCCCATCACTGCTGTCCCCTCCGTGTCCCCTCTGTGTCCCTTCCGTGTCCCCTGCGTGTCCCCCGTGTCCCCTCCATGTCCCCTGCGTGTCCCTGCGTGTCCCTTCCGTGTCCCCTCTGTGTCCCCTCCGTGTCCCTCCATGTCCCCTCCGTGTCCCCCCCGTGTCCCCTCCGTGTCCCCTCCGTCCCACCACTCCCACTACCCTTTCCCCACCACACCCATCACCGCTGTCCCCACCACCCTGTCACTTGTGTCCCCGCTCTTCCCGCAGCCCCATCCCCAGCAGCGCCACCACCCGCACCCCGAGCCGTCCCTCCTTGGGGACGTGCCACCCGCGGGGAGGCGACCCCGGGCCGCACCTTGGCGAGTCTCACGAACTCCCTGATGGCCGCTGTCTCGGCGGGGAACTGCTCCTCCAGCGCGGCGACAAACGCCGCCTTGCCGGAGCGCAGCAGGTACCGCCGCGGTCCCAGCGTCACCTCGTCGTACGGGTCGGGCAGGCGGTGCCAGCACAGCTGCCCGTCTGTCACCTGGTCCAGCGCCACCCGCAGGAGGCTCCCCTCGTGCAGCTGCCCCACGTAGTGGATGCCTGCGCGGGGGGACAGAACACGCGCTGCGGGGACAGCGGGGACAGCGCAGGGCGTGGCTTTGGCTGGGGTGGCACAGGGAGGGGCGGGGGAGAGGACATTGGGGTGGCAGGGATGTGGAGGGACGTGCAGGGACACACTATGAACATGAAGGGACATGGAGGGACATGGAGGGACATGGAGAGGACATGGAGGGACATGGAGGGACACACTATGAACATGAAGGGACATGGAGGGACATGGAGGGACATGGAGGGACACACTATGAACATGGAGGGACATGGAGAGACGTGGAGGGACACAGTTTGGACACGGCAGGGACACAGGGACATGCAGGGACATGGCAGGGACATGGAAGGGACATGGAGGGACATGGCAGGGACACAGGGACATGCAGGGACATGGCAGGGACATGGAAGGGACATGACAGGGACATGGAGGGACATGGAAGGACATGGAGAGACGTGGAGGGACAAAGTATGGGCATAGAGAGACACGACAGGGACATGGAGAGACACACTATGAACATGGAGGGACATGGAGGGACATGGAGACATATGCAGGGACATGGAGGAACATGTCACACAGGCACTGCACACGCTGGGGCTGGCAGAGGGTTCACAGTGGGGGCTGCAAGGACGGGGGTGACAGGGGGTGACGGGGGGTGACAGGGGTCACAGGGGTCACAGGGTGACAGGGATGTGAGAGGGGTCACAGGGGTCACAGGGATGTGACAGGGTGACAGGGGGTGACAGGGTGACAGGGGTCACAGGGATGTGACAGGGTGACACGGTGGCAGGGCGACAGAGGTGACAGGGGTGGCAGGGTGACAGGGGGGTGACAGGGTGACACGGTGGCAGCCCCCTACCCACGTCGAACTCCACGCCGCGCTGCTGGAAGGTGTGGCAGCAGCCCCCGCCTGCTCGTGCTGCTCCAGCACCAGCACCCTGCGGCCCGCCCTGGCCAGCGTGGCCGCCACCGCCAGGCCGCCCACGCCGCTGCCGATGACCACGGCGTGCAGCCCGGCCGGGACGCGCCCGCGCTGAACCCTGGGGCACAGCGTGGCCGGACAGAGCGGACACAGGGACACACGGACACACGGGTACACACGGACACACGGACACACACAGGGACGCACGGACACACGGCACGCGCCCCGCGCCTGAACCCTGGGGCAGAGCGTGGCGGGACAGACAGACGGACACACGGATACACACGGACACACGGACACACGGACACGGCACGCGCCCCGCGCTGAACCCTGGGGCAGCGACAGAGAGTGCACCGAGCGGGACAGACGGACACAGGGACAGACGGACAGACACATGGACACACACGGACACACAGACACACGGACACACACGGACACACGGACACACGGACACACACGGACACACGGACACACGGACACACGGACACACGGACACACACGGACACAGGGACACACAGGGACGGACGCGCGGACAGACGGACAGACGGACACACGGACACACGGACACACAGGGACACACAGACACACGGGCACACGGACACAGGGACACACGGACGCTGCGGACAGACGGACAGACGGACACACGGACACACGGACACACGGGCACACGGGCACACGGACACACGGACACACCGACACACAGAGACACACGGACAGACGGACACACGGACACACGGACACACACACGGACACACGGACACACCGACACACAGAGACACACGGACACACACGGACACACGGACACACCGACACACAGAGACACACGGACAGACGGACACACGGACACACGAACGCACGGACACACACGGGCACACGGACACACGGACAGACGGACACAGGGACACACGGACACACGGACGCACGGACAGACGGACACACACACACACAGACACACAGACACACGGACAGACGGACACACGGACGCACGGACACAGGGACACACAGGGGCACACACGGACACACGGACACACAGACACAAGGACACACGGACACACAGACACAAGGACACACGGACAGACGGACACACGGACGCACGGACACAGGGACACACAGGGACACACACGGACGCACGGACGCACGGACAGACGGACGCACGGACAGACGGCCGCTCACCCCGCCGCAGCACCCTGTCCCGCGCTCTCTGGTCGGTCACCAGCGGCCGCGGCGGCCCGGCGGCGGCCCCGAGAAGGATTGCCCGACGGCGCCAGCAGCTTCGGTGCGCCACGCGCGCCAGCGCCAGCGCCGCCAGCGCCACCGGCAGCAGCAGCAGCAGCCACATGGCTGTCACCGCGGGGCACGGGACAAACACGGGAAAAACACGGGATAGACACGGCAGGGACACGGAAAAAACACGGGATAAACACGGAAAAAACACGGAATGGACACGGGATAAACACGGGATAAACACGGGATAAACACGGGATAAACACGGGATAAACACGGCACGGACACGGGATAAACACGGGAAAAACACGGCACGGACACGGGATAAACACGGAAAAAACACGGGATAAACACGGAAAAAACACGGCAGGGACACGGATAAAACACGGCAGGGACACGGAAAAAACACGGGATAAACACGGAAAAAACACGGAATGGACACCGGATAAACACGGGATAAACACGGAAAAAACACTGGATAAACACGGCACGGACACGGAATGGACACGGGATAAACACGGAATAAACACGGCAGGGACAGGGACAGGGACAGGGACACGGATTAAACACGGCACGGAATAAACACGGCACGGACACGGCAGGGACAGCGCAGGGACAGGGACAGGGCAGGGACAGGACACAAACACGGCAAGGACACGGAATAAACACGGAATAAACACGATACAGACAGGGCACGGACACGCAGGGACACGGAATAAACACGGAAAAAACACGGCACGGACACGGAAGGGACACGGAATAAACACGGCAGGGACACGGCAGGGACACGGCAGGGACAGGGACAGGGACAAGACACAAACACGGCACAGACACGGAATAAACACGGTACAGACAGGGCACGGACAGGGACACGGCAGGGACAGGGCAGGGACACGGGAAAAACACGGAATAAACACGGCACAGACACGGAAAAACACGGAATAAACACGGCACAGACACGCAGGGACACGGCTCGGGCACAGCCCCGCCCGGCCGGTGCCAGCCCTGCCCGTGTGGCCGCGGCAGCTCCGGGACCCGCGGATTAGCGACCGGCCCGTGCAGCGGCTTAAAGACACAGAGCGCCGCGCACGGCGGCCACGGGGGATACGGACCCACGGGGGACACGGACCCACGGGGGACACGGACACACGGACACGGCACACACGGACAGACACGGCATCCACGGAGGGACAGGGCATTGCATGGACAGAGCACACGGGGGACACGGACCCAGGGGGACACGGACACACAGGGGACACGGACCCACAGGGGACACGGACACACGGACACGGCACACACGGACAGACACGGCATCCACGGAGGGACAGGGCATTGCATGGACAGAGCACCCACGGAGGGACACGGACCCAGGGGGGGACACGGACACGGACACGGCACCCACGGAGGGACACGGCACCCACGGAGGGACACGGACCCACAGACACGGCACACTCGGATGGACAGAGCACCCACGGAGGGACAGGGCACCCACAGACAGGGCACTGCATGGACAGGGCACCCACCGACAGGAGCACCCACAGACGGACAGGGCACCCACGGAGGGAACAGGGCATTGCATGGACAGGGCACTGCACGGACGCGGCACCCACGGATGGACACGGCACCCACGGAGGGACACGACATCCACGGACACGGAACCCTCTGGGACCCTCTGGTGTCACCCCACGGTCACGGCGCCCCCACATGTCACGAGGCGGGGACGTGCGTGTCACCAGGGGGCAGGCGCTACGCACACAAAGGTGGGCACAGCCGCACCCCGAAAAACCCCGCGCGCACCCCCAGACCCCCGCCCGCCCCAGCCCCTCTGCCGCCCCCAGCCCCCTGCACCCCCGCCCGCCCCAGCCCCCGGTGCCTGCACTCTGCTGACCCCTCCCGGCAGCACCAGGAAGGTCCCCGCGGCTGTGCGAGGTGACACGGGTGCGACACGTGGGTGACACGGGTGACACGGAAACTCGCACCTCCCAGCCCTCCCAGTCCCAAACTGGTGGGAAAATGGCGATTTGCAGATAAAAAAACATCGGCACCGGGTGGGGGTGGGGCGGCAGGTGCGGCACAGGTGGCACAGGTGGCACAGGTGACACAGGTGACACAGGTGACACAGGTGACACAAGTGGCACAGGTGGCACAGGTGACACAAGTGACACAGGTGACACAGGTGACACAGGTGGCACACGTGACACAGGTGGCACAAGTGGCACAAGTGACACAGGTGGCACACGTGGCACAGATGGCTGGAGTGGCACAGCTGGCACAGGTGGCACCAGACCCCAAGCCCCGCTGGCATTCAGCACAAGGGACAAACCCATTTTCTCTACTTTAATAAAATTCACAGCAAATACCAAAAGGGGTCGATGGCAGCGGGGACCCGGGGGGGCGGGGCAGGAGGGACAGGGGCCACGCCCTGCACCCCGTCCCTCGCCCTGTCCCTTGGGGACACCCGTGTCACCTCCCCAGCCCCCGCAGGGAGTCCCCAGCCACAGCTCCCCGCCGGGTTAATTACAGGGCTAATTACAAGGTCAGTTAAGGGTTAATTAAGGGTTAATTAAGGGTTAATTACAGGTTATTGCTACCCGGGAAGGGGTGACAGGGACACAAGGGACAGTGGGGGGGACAGGGAGGGGACACTTCTGGGTGTGACCCCCGAACCCCCACCCCAACCCTGGGGTCCCCAGGCTCTGGCAGTGACTCAGCTGTTTGGGGACCCCACCGGCAGCTTCTGCCCCCCCAGATTTGGGGGCACTCCAGGGGGGACAGACGGGCCGGGGCTGAGGGGCTCTGCAGGGTGAGACACCCCTGGGCACCCGCAGCCCCTGCTGGGCGGGTTTGGGGGGCTGGGGGGTTTGGGGTCCCTAGTAGACCAGGTGACCGGGACCCACTGGGGCTGCAGGCGCAGCCGCTCCATGGCCTCAGCGCAGCCGCCCGAACGTGCGCTCCAGGTCGTCGTTGGTCAGGCTCAGGTCGAAGTAGTGCCCGTAGCCGCGCTGGATGCGGCTGCTCTCCTCCACCGTGCGCTGGGCGTCGGCCTCCTGCGCCCCAAAACCCGCCCGGTTACCCCAACATCGCCAGGGATAACGGGGACACCACTGCGAGTTGTGTGTCTGCTTCCTGAGCCCCAAAACCCGCCCCGGTTACCCCAACATCTCCGGGGATAATGGGGGACACCCACTGCGAGTTGTGTGTCTCCTCCTACGCCCCAAAACCCGCCCGGTTACCCCAACATCGCCCGGGGGATAATGGGGGACACGGATCATCAGCGGTGTGTGTGCCTCCTGCGCCCCAAAACCCGCCCGGTTACCCCAACATCGCCGGGGATAATGGGGGACACGGATCATGAGCGGTGTGTGTGCCTCCTGCGCCCCAAAACCCGCCCGGTCACCCCAACATCGCCGGGGATAATGGGGGACACCCACTGTGAGCTGTGTGTGTGCCTCCTGTGCCCTAAAACCCGCCCGGTCACCCCAACATCGCCGGGGATAATGGGGACACCGATCATCAGCGGTGTGTGTGCCTCCTGCGCCCCAAAACCCGGCCGGGTCACCCCAACACCCACTGACAGCTGCGCTCCTCCTGCACCCCCAAAACCCGCCTCGGTTACCCAAACATCTCCGGGGATAACGGGAACACGGATCATGAGCTGTGCGCCCTCCTCCTGCACCCCAAAACCCGCCTGGGTTACCCCAGCACCAGCGGGGATAACGGGGGACACCCATCGTGAGCTGTCGCCCTCCTCCCTGCGCCCCAAGCCCGCCCGGGTTTCCTCGCTCGGGTTTCCCGCTCATCCCGGCCCGCACCGTGAGCTGTGTGTCCGCCTCCTGCACCCCAAAACCCTCCCGGGTTTCCCGCCCGGGTTTCCCCGCCCGCCCGGCCCGCACCGTGAGCTGTGTGCCTCCTCCTGCACCCCAAAACCTGCCCGGGTTTCCCGCCCGGCCCCGCTTCGCCCCGGGCCCGCACCGTGAGCTGTGTGTCCGCCTCCTGCACCCCAAAACCCGCCCGGGTTTCCCCGCCCGCCCGGCCCGCACCGTGAGCTGCTTGGTGGCCACGCCGCTCTCCAGCGCCGCCCGGTTCATGGCCCGCAGCCTCTCGGGCGCGGGCGCCTCGATGAACACCACGTAGGGCACGAACTCGGCCGTTCTCAGCACCTTCACGGCCTGGGGAGGGCGCGGCTCAGCCGGTGCTGCCCCCAGCGCTGTCCAGCGGTGTCCCCGCGGTGTCGCCGCGTCCCCCTCACCTGCGGGTTGACATCCAGCACGCACATCTTGCCCGCCTGCAGCACGGCCAGCGGATGGAGTCGATCCGGGTCCCGTACAGGTTCCCCTCGTACTCGCCGTGCTCCAGGTACCGGCCCGCCTTGATGTCGCCTCCATCTCGCCCCCGACACGAAGCGATAGCCCTGCCCGTCCCGCTTCGCTCTCCTTCGGCTTCCGCTGACGTGTCTGCCCCGGGCGACCGCGGTGACACCGAGGACCGGCCGGAGCCGGCACGGGGGGCCGAGTGCGGGTGCGAGGTGGGGACGAGGACAGTCACAGGGGACAGGGACGACAGCGGGGGCGGGACGGGGATGGCGGCAGGGGACAGGGACGGGGACAATCCCAGGGGACAGGGACGGGGACAGTCACAGGGGACAGGGACGGGGACAATCCCAGGGGACAGAGATGGCCGCAGGGGACAGGGACGGTGATGAAGCACAGGGGCGGTCGCAGGGGACAGGGACGGGGACAATCACAGGGGACAGGGATGGCCGCAGGGGACAGGGACGGTGATGAAGCACAGGGGCGGTCGCGGGGACAGGGACACCCAGGGGACAGGGACACCCAGGGGACAGGGATGGCGATACCATGGTGACAGTGACACTCAGGGGAGAGGGATGGCGATGCCCGCGGGGAAAGGGACGCCCAGGGACAGTGACAGTGACGCTCAGGGACAGGGACACCCAGGGGACACGGCCGCTCAGGGGACAGTGACACTCAGGGGACAGGGATGCTCAGGGGACAGGGACGGCTCAGGGTACAGGGACGGCGATGCCCGCGGGGACAGTGACGCTCAGGGGACAGTGACAGTGACGCTCAGGGGACAGGAACTCTCAGGGGACAGGGACGGCAGTGCCCGCGGGGACAGGGATGCTCAGGGGACAGTGACAGTGACGCTCAGGGGACAGGGATGGCGATGCCCGCGGGGACAGTGACAGTGACGCTCAGGGGACAGGGACGGCGACGCCCGCGGGACACGGCCGCTCACAGGGGATGGTGGTGCCGTAGCGCGCCTGGTCCGACATGATCAGCTTGTTCTTGAGGCTGCGGCGCCCCACGCCCTGAGCCCCGATCAGCACCAGCGTTTTCCGGCGAACGGCGGCATCCGCGCCACCTCCTCGTAGATCAGCAGCTCGTGCCGGTCGGGAACTCTGGGGCGAGGGACAGCGCTGGTACCGCCCTGGGGACCCCAGGGCACCCTGGGGACACCCAGCGACACTCACCGGCGTTCTTCGTCGTCAGGTACATCATCCTCTTCTTCCTCCTCCCGCTGAGGCTGCCGCATGCAGGGCCCCTCGCGAGGGAAAGGGCTGAGCTGGGGACAGGGACACGGACAGGGACAGGGACAGAGGGACACAGGGACAGGGACACAGACACAGGGACACGGGAGCCATGGGGACATCACCCTGAGATCTGGGGACTTCCTGCGGGACAGCGCCACGGTGACGGGACCCTGGGGCGATGCGGACCCGCCGTGCTCCCCCTCGGGCGGTGCCATTTCCTCCCGTGTCCCCGCGGTGTCCCCAGCGGTGTCACCGTACCCGAGGCGGGCGCCACCTCCCCGTCCCGCTTGACGAACGCCTTGCGCTTCTCCTCCAGCAGCTGGCTGGGCACCAGCCCACGCTGCCGCCCTCCACGTGGCACGCCTGGGGACACAGAGCCACGCGTGGGGACCGCCCAGCCACGGAGAGCCCCCGGGCTCCACAGACCCTCTGACCCCGCAGGGAAGCACCCCCAGCTCCGGGGACCCCCAAGTTCCACAAGGAGCCTCCCCAGTCCCAGGAGCCCCTCAGCTCCAGGGGCTCCCCTAAATCCGACAGAGCAGCGCGTCCCGAGCTTCAGGGAATCCCCGACGCTCCAGCGACCTCCCGGGGCACGCAGGGACCCTCCCCGCTCCAGGGATTCCCCCAGTTCCCGAGCAGCCCCCCAGCTCCAAGGACACCCCCCGAGCTCCAGGGACCCCCCACTGCACAGGAATTCTCCCCAAGCCCACAGGGACCCCTCGATCTCCCAGAACCTCCCAGATCCGGCACCCCCTCCCCCGGGATGGAGCCAAAGTGCCGCCACCCCCAGACCACCCCCGGGTCCCCTGACCTGCCACCAGTTGGGGTCATCCTGGTTGACGATCTGCAGCAGGTCCCCGGCCATGAACTTGAGCCCGGCCTCCTTGCAGGGGATGAGGCTGTCGGTGGCCGGGTCGTAGTCAAGTGACACTTGACAAACACCTGGGGGCCGGGGGGTCAGCGGAGAGACCCCAAAGCTCCGGGGGTCTCCTGCGGCGCCGCCGTGCCGCCCCCGGTGCCTCAGCGCGCCCAGGGAGCTGGGGGACACGCGGGGTGTCCCCTCTAGGAGCCGCCCCCGGCGGCAGCGCGCCCCAGCGCCCCCGCAGCCAGGCCGCGCGGCCCCAGCGCCGCGCACAGCGCGGCCGCGCCCTACGCGGCCACCGCGGCCACCGCGACCACCGCCACGCACAGCCCCACGGCCAGCGGCACGCACAGCAGCGAGCCCAGCGCCGCCAGCGCCCCGCCAGCGATGGCGCACATGGCGAGGACAAGGCCGTGGGGCACCGCGCGGGCCGGCGTGGGGACAGAGCCCGCGGGGACAGAGCTCAGCGGGGACAGAGCTCGCGGGAACAGAGCTTCAGCGGGGACAGCGCTGCTTTGTCCCCTCGGAGACGGGCGGTGGCTGGCACGGGGCGGGGAGGGCAGCACAGGGCACCCTTTGCCACCCGGCACGGGGGGTGGGGAGAGGGACACAGGGACAGGGACACAGAGACAGGGACAGGGACAGGGACAGGGACAGGGACAGGGACACAGGGGCAGGGACACAGGGGCAGGGACACAGAGACAGGGACAGGGACACAGGGACAGGGACAGGGACACAGGGACAGGGACACAGGGACAGGGGACAGGGGCGGGGCCCGGGGCGGTACCTGGCGGGGCGAGATGCAGGATTGGGATGCAGGATTGGGATGCAGGGTTGGGATGAGGTGCGGGATCCAGGGCTGTACCTGGCGGGGCGGGATGCAGGTTGGGATAAAGGATTGGGATTCAGGTAGGATGCAGGTTGGGATGCAGGATTGGGATTCAGGTGGGATGCAGGTTGGGATGAGGTGCGGGGATCCAGGGCGGGGCCCGGGCGGTACCTGGCGGGGCGGTGCGGCTCCTGGTAGCTGGGCAGGATCTTGAGCACGACGCTGCCGCTGGCGTGGCGCGAGCTGTCCTGCAAGCGCCCGCTGGTCGCTGCCCACCTCGCGCCCGTTCACCTCGCGGATCACGTCCCCCACGTGCAGCAGCCCCTGCTGCGCCACCATCCCCCGTGCAGGATGCGGGCGATCACCAGCTCCCCCAGCTCCACCCGGGAGCGTCACCCCCTGCGGGGACAGCGCCCGTGACAACCCCGGCACCCGGCAGACACCCCAAAATCCTCCCAGACACCCCAAAATCCTCCCAGACACCCTAAAAAGCCACCCCGCAATGCCCAGGCACCCCAAAAGCGCCCCACAAACGCCCCCCATAACCTGCCAATGCCCCCACCGCCTGCAGCGCCCCAAAATCTCCCAGCGCGCCCCCAAACAGCGCCGCCACCCCTCCCGGCCCCCCGCAGGCCCCCGGCCGCGCTCACCAGGTTCTCCCCGCTGCCTTGCGGATGCCCACCATCGCGCCACGGCGTCGGGGGCACGAGCTGCGACCCCAGCGCCGCCTCCGGGCCGGGGGCTGCTCGAGGCGGGCTCGTAACTCTTGGCGGCCACCGAGTCGTGGGTCTCCAGCAGCGACTGGGGCACACGGGGGGTCACGGCCGCGTCCGCAGCCCGGCACACGCGTGGCACACGCGTGGCACAGGCCTGGCACGGGGCAGGGGTCCCGCCCGTGTCCCCCACCTGGAAGTGCGGCTCCCGCAGGAATCGCGCCAGCTCCGCCGCCGCTCCCTGCGCCTCGGGCGCGCCAGGCGCCCGATGTCGCGCAGGATCTCCTGCACCAGCGCCAGGTTGTCCCCGCGCACCGCCTCCAGCTTGCGCTCCTCCAGCCGCTCGTGCGCCTGGGGACAGCGGGGACACCCGGGGACACCCCCCAGGTCAGGGCGGAGACCCCCAGTGTGGCGGGATTGGGGACCCCGGGTGCAGGGGGGCATGAGGACATCTGGGGGAGGAGGGTTTGGGGACGCTTCGGAGGGGACCCGGGGGCTCGGGGGTTAACAGCGCTGTCAGGGACCCCAGGGCCAGAGGGAATTGGGGATCTGGGGGCGCTGGGGGATCAGGGACCCCTGGGTGTGGGGAATGGGGACCCCCAGGAGGCGACACCCACACACACGGAGCGGGGCACCCCAAACCCGGGCCGGGAGTGCCGGGGAGGGGCACACGCACCCCCAGCGCCCCTACCTTGGCCAGGAGCGCACGATGGGGCTCTCCATGATGCCGCGGAGGAAGATGAGGTCAAGGTCGGCCACCCCCGGGGACCCCGGGAGCCCCATCAGGTTATCCAGGACCTGCTGCATGGCTGGGGGGACACGGGGGGACAGAGGGGACAGACACGGGGACACGGGGGACAGACAGAGGGACACGGGTGGGACAAGACACGGGGACACGGGGGGACACAGAGGACACACGGGGGGACAGACACGGGGACGGGGGGGGGGACACACAGGGGGGACAGGGGGGACAGAGAGGGAGACACGGGGGGACACAGGGAGGGACACGGGGGACACACACAGAGGGACACGGCGGGGGGACACACGGGGGGACACAGAGGGACACGGGAGGGACAGACACGGGGACACGGGGGGGGTGGACACGGAAAGGGGAGGAGCAGCAGCGTGGGTGGAAGTGCAGGGGGGTGTTCCTGTCCCCCATTCCTGTCACAGCCCCTCCCCATTTCGGGGACAAGTGTCGGGTCCCCGCCAGTGCGGGACTGCCCTCCCTCGTTCATCCGGAGGGACACGGGGATGGACCCCCCAAACTGTCGCCGTGGAGACGGAAGCGCGCGGAGCGCAGTGTGACGGGAGGGGGGGGTGCGGGGGGCGATGAGATTTGGGGGCGATGCAATTGGGGGGCGCATCCGGGGCCGCGGGGCGGGAGCGGCTGCGCGGCTGCGCCGCAATGGCGGGACCGAGCGCGAGGCAGCCGGGGGGGCGGGGGGTATCCGTCAGCGCCCCCTCCCCAAAACTGGGGGCCCACAGCACCACCCGATCCCCCGACCCCATCTCCCTCCGCCCGTCTCATCCCCGCCCCACGCCGCCCCCCGCGTGGCATCACCCCCCGCGCGTGGCATCGCCCCCGGCCCGTCCCAGCCCCCCCGTACCTGGGGGCGCCGGGGGGCGCGGGCGAGGCCAGGCCAGGCGGCGGGGACGCGCGGCCGGGGCGGTTCATGGCTGCGGGCCGCGCTCCCCGCCCAGATCCGGTACCGCCGCCCCCGCAGCCCCCGGCCCCGCGTGGGCTCCCCGCCCGCGCCCCCCGTCCTTGCACACGCGTGTGCACCGGGCGCGCTCCGGCCGGGGTGGGGAGGGGGCGGCGGGGGAAGCTCACACGCGCGGGCACGGCCCGTGCACGCGCATCTGCCGCGCGCGCGCTCAAACCAACCCGAGCGCGCTCCCGCGCCGACCCACGCGCGCCCCCCCCGCCCCCAACGCCGCCGCGCCCCCGCGTGTGCGCGCCCCCGCGCGTGCGCGCCCCGCGCGTGCAAGCCCCGGGGCGCGCTCCCGCCGCCGCGCCCGCTCACCCGCGCCCTCTCGGCCGCGCCGGTCGCGGGTGGGAGCCCCGCAGCGTCCCGCGGCGTGGGAGAGGCCGGCAGGGCTCAGCCCCTTTAAGGGGGCGGTGGGAGGGGGGGAGGGGTGGGGAGGAGCGCGGATTTAAGGGGCCGCGCCCGCGTGCTCCCGTGCAACGCGCGCGCACCCGCGCACGGAGCCGCGCACGCGAACGAGCCCGCGCGCTCCGGTGCCCGCGACCCCGCAGGAGAGACCCCTCCCCAGTTTGCACACGCGTGTGCCAGGCCAGGTGTGCCCCGCGCGCACACGCGTGCCGAGGCGCGCACACGCGCCCCTGCGGTCCCCGTCCCGCCACGCGCGTGCCGGGGCGCGCTCACCCGTGAGCGAGGCGGGGGCGGCCGCCGGCATCGCGGGACAGGCGCGACTGGCACCGGCCGGACGGGGGACAGCGACAGCGACAGCGGCGGAGGCGTGTCCGCAGTGCCAGCACCCCCGTGTCCCCAGCACGGCCACGCGTGTCCCCAGCGTCCCCAGTGTCCCCAGTGTCCGCAGTGCCAGCACCCCCGTGTCCCCAGTGTCCCCAGCACGGCCAGCACCGATGTCCCCGACACTCTCAGTGTCCCCAGTGTCCCCTGTCCCCATCCCCAGTGTCCCCAGCGTCCCCAGCGCGGCACCCCCATTGTCCCCACTATCCCCAGTATCCCAGTATCCCCAGTATCCTCAGTGTCCCCAGTGTCCCCAGTGTCCCTACTATCCCCAGTATCCCCAGTGTCACCAGTGTCCCCAGTGTCCCCAGTATGCCCAGTATCCCGAGTATTCCCAGTATCCCCAGTATCCCCACTATCCCCACTATCCCCAGTGTCCCCAGTACCCCGTGTCCCCGCTGTCCCCAGTATCCCCAGTATCCCCAGTATCCTCAGTGTCCCAGATGTCCCCAGTGTCCCTACTATCCCCAGTATCCCCAGTGTCCCCAGTGTCCCCAGTGTCCCCAGTATGCCCAGTATCCCGAGTATTCCCAGTATCCCCAGTATCCCCACTATCCCCACTATCCCAGTATCCCCAGTATCCCCGTGTCCCCGCTGTCCCCGGGCAGCACAGACAGGACACGGTGCCTGCGGGGGTGTTTATTACCGGGGGTCTTTCCCGGCTCTGGGGGTCCGGGGAGGCGGCGAAGCGGGGCGGCATGCGCCTTCCGCGCTTCTTCACCCCGGCGGCGTCCCTGGAACAAAGAGGGGTCACGCAGGGTCCCCCGCCCCGTGTCCCCCGACACCCCGGTCCCCCAGCCCGTGTCCCCTCCCCACAGAGCCCCCGGGTCCCCCAACCGCGTGTCCCCTCCCCCACAGAGCCCCCCAGTCCCCAGCCCCGTGTCCCCCCAGAGCCCCCGGTCCCTAGCCCCGTGTCCCCCTCCTACAGAGCCCCCAGCCCCGTGTCCCTCCCTCACAGATCCCCCAGCCCCCGTGTCCCCCTCAGAGCCCCCAGTCCCCAGCCCCGTGTCCCCTCCTCACGGATCCCCAGCCCCGTGTCCCCCCTCAGAGCCCCCAGCCCCGTGTCCCCCTGACACCCCAGGCCCCCGTGTCCCCCTGGCACCCCCAGGCCCCCGGGTCCCCGCCCCCACCCTGTGGGGTCTCCCCGGATTGGGGCACGGCCCGGAGCCCCTCCCCCGGGCTGTCCCCCGGGGTCACTGAGGCCGAGGGCCCCGGGGCTCCTCCCGCCCCCGTCCCTCACCTGGGCTCAGCACCCCGGGGGCGCCCAGCGGGTCCTCGCCCGGCGCGCGCCAGCCCGCGCGCTTCCCGTACCTGCAACGGGGCCGGCGCCAGGAGATCGCGGGGAGCAGGTCACGATGAGGGAAGCAGGTCACGATAGAGGCGGGTCACGATAGAGAGCGGGTCACGATAGGAGCGTGTCACGACAGGAGGGGTCACGATAGAGCCGTGTCGACAGGAGGGGTCACGATAGGGAGAGGGACGTGATAGGGAAGCGGAGTCACGACAGGGAGTGTGTCACGATAGGGAGTGCGTCACGACAGGGAGCGGGTCACGACAGGAGCGGGGTCACGACAGGAGCGGGGTCACGACAGGGAGCGGGGCACGACAGGGAGCGCGTCATGACAAGGAACAGATTGTGATAGGGAGCGTGTGGCGACAGGGAGCGGACTGTGATGGGCAGCGTGTCACGAAGGGAAGCACATCACGAGGGGGAGCGTGTCGCGACAGGGAGCGTGTCCCAATAGGGGGCGTGTGGTGACAGGAGCCGATCGCGATGGGAGTGCGCTGCAGCGAGACATCGCGATGGGGCGGGCAGCGGCGGCGCGGCGCGACAGGAGGGGTGTCACGACAGGAGGGTGTCGCGACAGGAGGGTGTCACGACAGGAGGAGGTGTCACGACAGGAGGGGTGTCGCGACAGGAGGGGTGTCACGACAGGAGGGTGTGTCACGACGGGAGGGGTGCCGCAACAGGAGATGTAGCGACAGGAGGGGTGCCGCGACAGGAGGGAGTGCCGCGATAGGAGGGGTGTAACGACAGGAGGGGTGTCGCGACAGGGGCAGTGTCACGACAGGGCGGTGTCACGACAGGAGGGTGTCACCACAGAGGGGTGTCACCACAGGGCGGTGCCGCGACAGGGGCGGTGTCGCGACAGGGGCGGTGTCGCGACAGGAGGGGGTGTCACGACAGGGGCGGTGTCGCGACAGGGGCGGTGTCGCGACAGGGCCAGGGGGCCTCACCGCGGGCGGGTGACCACGTTCAGGTACTGCTGCAGCTCGGCGTGAAGCGCAGCAGCTCCTCCGCCAGGCGCGTCGTCCCCAGGTACGCGGGCCGGGCCGGGGCCGCGCGGGGCCGCGCCGGCAGCAGCGCCAGCGCCGCGCCACAGCGCCAGCAGCACAGCGGCGACATAGCGGCGACACGGCTGCGACACGGCAGGCGTCACGCGTGGGCACGGCCGCAGCGCCCTGGAGCACACCTGCGCGCCTGCACACACTGTGCACACTTACGAACACCTGCGCGCCTGCACACACCTGTGCACACCCACAAACACCTGCGCACCCTGCGCACACCTGCACACACCTGTGCACACTTACATACACCTGCGCACACCTGTGCACACCTGCACACACCTGTGCACACTCTACAAACACCTGCGCACACCTGAACACACCTGTGCACACTTACAAACACCTACGGCGCGCACCTGAACACACCTGGGAACACCTGGGAACACCTGCATGCGCACCTGGGAACACCTGATCATAGCACAGACACACACCTGCGACACATCTGATCATAGCACAGACACACACCTGCGCACACCTGCGCATACCTGGGAACACCTGGGAACACCTGCACACACCGGGAAACACCTGTAGCGCACCTTCACACACCTGGGAACACCTGCACACACCTGAGAACACCTGGGAACACCTGCACGCACCTGAAAACACCTGTGCACACTTACAAACACCTCGCACACCTGCGCGCACCTGCATACACCTGGGAACACCTGCGCGCACCTGATCATAGCACAGACACACACCTGTGCATACCTGCAAACACCTGGGAACACCTGTGCACACCTGAACACACCTGAACGTAGCACAGACACACACCTGGGCACACCTGTGTACACCTGAAAACACCTGTGCACACCTGCACACACACCTGAACACATCTACACACACCTGCACACACTTGTGCTCATACCTGTGCACACTTGCACACAACACACCTGTGCACACCTGCACACACCTGAACACACACCTGCACACACCTGCACACACCTGCACACACCTGCGCACACCTGCGCACACCTGGACACACCTGCGCACACCTGCGCACAGCACACCTGGAGCACACCTGCGCACACCTGAACACACCTGCACACACCTGCACACACACCCGCACACACCTG
>JAKWBO010000813.1:0-26103 GCA_034336685.1 Luscinia luscinia
CGGTGTCGGCGTCTAGGTGTAGTGCAAAGTGAGATCTGTGGTGTGCTGTGCACACTTTCGCTTTAGCTTTAGGTGCACTGCAGTGCTCTTCGCTATGCATAGTGGAAAGAGTGTATGGTATGCTTTCAAGAAGCAGAGAATATTGCCATGGTAGAGAGGTTTTAGAAGAAAAGTGCACATGCCAGGCGTGTTTTGGCAGTAGCAGAACTTCCCAGCAGAGTGTTCTGTGAGAGGGGTAGACGGCACTTCACCTCCTCAGCCTGAAATCGCTTCTTGCTACAAACCGCCATTAAGGAAACCACACTGCACTGAGGTGCTCTGCACAGAATACCGGTTGTCAGGGACTAGTGGTATGAAGCAGGATATGCCAGAACCAGCTTAGCTACAACATAGTTATTCGTCGTGCAGATTTCTGTGCTAGATATCAGTGATGCAGAGAAGCCATTTCTAGGTGTAGTGCAAAGTGAGATCTGTGGTGTGCTGTGCACACTTTCGCTTTAGCTTTAGGTGCACTGCAGTGCTCTTCGCTATGCATAGTGGAAAGAGTGTATGGTATGCTTTCAAGAAGCAGAGAATATTGCTATGGTAGAGAGGTTTTAGAAGAAAAGTGCACATGCCAGGCGTGTTTTGGCAGTAGCAGAACTTCCCAGCAGAGTGTTCTGTGAGAGGGGTAGACGGCACTTCACCTCCCTCAGCCTGAAATCGCTTCTTGCTACAAACCGCCATTAAGGAAACCACACTGCACTGAGGTGCTCTGCACAGAACACCGGTTGTCAGGGACTAGTGGTATGAAGCAGGATATGCCAGAACCAGCTTAGCTACAACATAGTTATTCGTCGTGCAGATTTCTGTGCTAGATATCAGTGATGCAGAGAAGCCATTTCTAGGTGTAGTGCAAAGTGAGATCTGTGGTGTGCTGTGCACACTTTCGCTTTAGCTTTAGGTGCACTGCAGTGCTCTTCGCTATGCATAGTGGAAAGAGTGTATGGTATGCTTTCAAGAAGCAGAGAATATTGCTATGGTAGAGAGGTTTTAGAAGAAAAGTGCACATGCCAGGCGTGTTTTGGCAGTAGCAGAACTTCCCAGCAGAGTGTTCTGTGAGAGGGGTAGACGGCACTTCACCTCCCTCAGCCTGAAATCGCTTCTTGCTACAAACCGCCATTAAGGAAACCACACTGCACTGAGGTGCTCTGCACAGAATACCGGTTGTCAGGGACTAGTGGTATGAAGCAGGATATGCCAGAACCAGCTTAGCTACAACATAGTTATTCGTCGTGCAGATTTCTGTGCTAGATATCAGTGATGCAGAGAAGCCATTTCTAGGTGTAGTGCAAAGTGAGATCTGTGGTGTGCTGTGCACACTTTCGCTTTAGCTTTAGGTGCACTGCAGTGCTCTTCGCTATGCATAGTGGAAAGAGTGTATGGTATGCTTTCAAGAAGCAGAGAATATTGCTATGGTAGAGAGGTTTTAGAAGAAAAGTGCACATGCCAGGCGTGTTTTGGCAGTAGCAGAACTTCCCAGCAGAGTGTTCTGTGAGAGGGGTAGACGGCACTTCACCTCCCTCAGCCTGAAATCGCTTCTTGCTACAAACCGCCATTAAGGAAACCACACTGCACTGAGGTGCTCTGCACAGAATACCGGTTGTCAGGGACTAGTGGTATGAAGCAGGATAGGCCAGAATTAGCTTAGCTACAACATAGTTATTCGTCGCGCAGATTTATGTGGTGGATATCAGTGATGCAGAGAAGCTATTTCTAGGTGTAGTGCAAAGTGAGATCTGTGGTGTGCTGTGCACACTTTCGCTTTAGCTTTAGGTGCACTGCAGTGCTCTTCGCTATGCATAGTGGAAAGAGTGTATGGTATGCTTTCAAGAAGCAGAGAATATTGCTATGGTAGAGAGGTTTTAGAAGAAAAGTGCACATGCCAGGCGTGTTTTGGCAGTAGCAGAACTTCCCAGCAGAGTGTTCTGTGAGAGGGGTAGACGGCACTTCACCTCCCTCAGCCTGAAATCGCTTCTTGCTACAAACCGCCATTAAGGAAACCACACTGCACTGAGGTGCTCTGCACAGAATACCGGTTGTCAGGGACTAGTGGTATGAAGCAGGATATGCCAGAACCAGCTTAGCTACAACATAGTTATTCGTCGTGCAGATTTCTGTGCTAGATATCAGTGATGCAGAGAAGCCATTTCTAGGTGTAGTGCAAAGTGAGATCTGTGGTGTGCTGTGCACACTTTCGCTTTAGCTTTAGGTGCACTGCAGTGCTCTTCGCTATGCATAGTGGAAAGAGTGTATGGTATGCTTTCAAGAAGCAGAGAATATTGCTATGGTAGAGAGGTTTTAGAAGAAAAGTGCACATGCCAGGCGTGTTTTGGCAGTAGCAGAACTTCCCAGCAGAGTGTTCTGTGAGAGGGGTAGACGGCACTTCACCTCCCTCAGCCTGAAATCGCTTCTTGCTACAAACCGCCATTAAGGAAACCACACTGCACTGAGGTGCTCTGCACAGAATACCGGTTGTCAGGGACTAGTGGTATGAAGCAGGATATGCCAGAACCAGCTTAGCTACAACATAGTTATTCGTCGTGCAGATTTCTGTGCTAGATATCAGTGATGCAGAGAAGCCATTTCTAGGTGTAGTGCAAAGTGAGATCTGTGGTGTGCTGTGCACACTTTCGCTTTAGCTTTAGGTGCACTGCAGTGCTCTTCGCTATGCATAGTGGAAAGAGTGTATGGTATGCTTTCAAGAAGCAGAGAATATTGCTATGGTAGAGAGGTTTTAGAAGAAAAGTGCACATGCCAGGCGTGTTTTGGCAGTAGCAGAACTTCCCAGCAGAGTGTTCTGTGAGAGGGGTAGACGGCACTTCACCTCCTCAGCCTGAAATCGCTTCTTGCTACAAACCGCCATTAAGGAAACCACACTGCACTGAGGTGCTCTGCACAGAATACCGGTTGTCAGGGACTAGTGGTATGAAGCAGGATAGGCCAGAACCAGCTTAGCTACAACATAGTTATTCGTCGTGCAGATTTCTGTGCTAGATATCAGTGATGCAGAGAAGCCATTTCTAGGTGTAGTGCAAAGTGAGATCTGTGGTGTGCTGTGCACACTTTCGCTTTAGCTTTAGGTGCACTGCAGTGCTCTTCGCTATGCATAGTGGAAAGAGTGTATGGTATGCTTTCAAGAAGCAGAGAATATTGCTATGGTAGAGAGGTTTTAGAAGAAAAGTGCACATGCCAGGCGTGTTTTGGCAGTAGCAGAACTTCCCAGCAGAGTGTTCTGTGAGAGGGGTAGACGGCACTTCACCTCCCTCAGCCTGAAATCGCTTCTTGCTACAAACCGCCATTAAGGAAACCACACTGCACTGAGGTGCTCTGCACAGAATACCGGTTGTCAGGGACTAGTGGTATGAAGCAGGATATGCCAGAACCAGCTTAGCTACAACATAGTTATTCGTCGTGCAGATTTCTGTGCTAGATATCAGTGATGCAGAGAAGCCATTTCTAGGTGTAGTGCAAAGTGAGATCTGTGGTGTGCTGTGCACACTTTCGCTTTAGCTTTAGGTGCACTGCAGTGCTCTTCGCTATGCATAGTGGAAAGAGTGTATGGTATGCTTTCAAGAAGCAGAGAATATTGCTATGGTAGAGAGGTTTTAGAAGAAAAGTGCACATGCCAGGCGTGTTTTGGCAGTAGCAGAACTTCCCAGCAGAGTGTTCTGTGAGAGGGGTAGACGGCACTTCACCTCCCTCAGCCTGAAATCGCTTCTTGCTACAAACCGCCATTAAGGAAACCACACTGCACTGAGGTGCTCTGCACAGAATACCGGTTGTCAGGGACTAGTGGTATGAAGCAGGATATGCCAGAACCAGCTTAGCTACAACATAGTTATTCGTCGTGCAGATTTCTGTGCTAGATATCAGTGATGCAGAGAAGCCATTTCTAGGTGTAGTGCAAAGTGAGATCTGTGGTGTGCTGTGCACACTTTCGCTTTAGCTTTAGGTGCACTGCAGTGCTCTTCGCTATGCATAGTGGAAAGAGTGTATGGTATGCTTTCAAGAAGCAGAGAATATTGCTATGGTAGAGAGGTTTTAGAAGAAAAGTGCACATGCCAGGCGTGTTTTGGCAGTAGCAGAACTTCCCAGCAGAGTGTTCTGTGAGAGGGGTAGACGGCACTTCACCTCCCTCAGCCTGAAATCGCTTCTTGCTACAAACCGCCATTAAGGAAACCACACTGCACTGAGGTGCTCTGCACAGAATACCGGTTGTCAGGACCAGTGGTATGAAGCAGGATATGCCAGAACCAGCTTAGCTACAACATAGTTATTCGTCGTGCAGATTTCTGTGCTAGATATCAGTGATGCAGAGAAGCCATTTCTAGGTGTAGTGCAAAGTGAGATCTGTGGTGTGCTGTGCACACTTTCGCTTTAGCTTTAGGTGCACTGCAGTGCTCTTCGCTATGCATAGTGGAAAGAGTGTATGGTATGCTTTCAAGAAGCAGAGAATATTGCTATGGTAGAGAGGTTTTAGAAGAAAAGTGCACATGCCAGGCGTGTTTTGGCAGTAGCAGAACTTCCCAGCAGAGTGTTCTGTGAGAGGGGTAGACGGCACTTCACCTCCCTCAGCCTGAAATCGCTTCTTGCTACAAACCGCCATTAAGGAAACCACACTGCACTGAGGTGCTCTGCACAGAATACCGGTTGTCAGGGACTAGTGGTATGAAGCAGGATATGCCAGAACCAGCTTAGCTACAACATAGTTATTCGTCGTGCAGATTTCTGTGCTAGATATCAGTGATGCAGAGAAGCCATTTCTAGGTGTAGTGCAAAGTGAGATCTGTGGTGTGCTGTGCACACTTTCGCTTTAGCTTTAGGTGCACTGCAGTGCTCTTCGCTATGCATAGTGGAAAGAGTGTATGGTATGCTTTCAAGAAGCAGAGAATATTGCTATGGTAGAGAGGTTTTAGAAGAAAAGTGCACATGCCAGGCGTGTTTTGGCAGTAGCAGAACTTCCCAGCAGAGTGTTCTGTGAGAGGGGTAGACGGCACTTCACCTCCCTCAGCCTGAAATCGCTTCTTGCTACAAACCGCCATTAAGGAAACCACACTGCACTGAGGTGCTCTGCACAGAATACCGGTTGTCAGGGACTAGTGGTATGAAGCAGGATATGCCAGAACCAGCTTAGCTACAACATAGTTATTCGTCGTGCAGATTTCTGTGCTAGATATCAGTGATGCAGAGAAGCCATTTCTAGGTGTAGTGCAAAGTGAGATCTGTGGTGTGCTGTGCACACTTTCGCTTTAGCTTTAGGTGCACTGCAGTGCTCTTCGCTATGCATAGTGGAAAGAGTGTATGGTATGCTTTCAAGAAGCAGAGAATATTGCTATGGTAGAGAGGTTTTAGAAGAAAAGTGCACATGCCAGGCGTGTTTTGGCAGTAGCAGAACTTCCCAGCAGAGTGTTCTGTGAGAGGGGTAGACGGCACTTCACCTCCCTCAGCCTGAAATCGCTTCTTGCTACAAACCGCCATTAAGGAAACCACACTGCACTGAGGTGCTCTGCACAGAATACCGGTTGTCAGGGACTAGTGGTATGAAGCAGGATATGCCAGAACCAGCTTAGCTACAACATAGTTATTCGTCGTGCAGATTTCTGTGCTAGATATCAGTGATGCAGAGAAGCCATTTCTAGGTGTAGTGCAAAGTGAGATCTGTGGTGTGCTGTGCACACTTTCGCTTTAGCTTTAGGTGCACTGCAGTGCTCTTCGCTATGCATAGTGGAAAGAGTGTATGGTATGCTTTCAAGAAGCAGAGAATATTGCTATGGTAGAGAGGTTTTAGAAGAAAAGTGCACATGCCAGGCGTGTTTTGGCAGTAGCAGAACTTCCCAGCAGAGTGTTCTGTGAGAGGGGTAGACGGCACTTCACCTCCCTCAGCCTGAAATCGCTTCTTGCTACAAACCGCCATTAAGGAAACCACACTGCACTGAGGTGCTCTGCACAGAATACCGGTTGTCAGGGACTAGTGGTATGAAGCAGGATAGGCCAGAACCAGCTTAGCTACAACATAGTTATTCGTCGTGCAGATTTCTGTGCTAGATATCAGTGATGCAGAGAAGCCATTTCTAGGTGTAGTGCAAAGTGAGATCTGTGGTGTGCTGTGCACACTTTCGCTTTAGCTTTAGGTGCACTGCAGTGCTCTTCGCTATGCATAGTGGAAAGAGTGTATGGTATGCTTTCAAGAAGCAGAGAATATTGCTATGGTAGAGAGGTTTTAGAAGAAAAGTGCACATGCCAGGCGTGTTTTGGCAGTAGCAGAACTTCCCAGCAGAGTGTTCTGTGAGAGGGGTAGACGGCACTTCACCTCCCTCAGCCAGAAATCGCTTCTTGCTACAAACCGCCATTAAGGAAACCACACTGCACTGAGGTGCTCTGCACAGAATACCGGTTGTCAGCGACTAGTGGTATGAAGCAGGATAGGCCAGAACTAGCTTAGCTACAACATAGTTATTCGTCGTGCAGATTTTTGTGGTGGATATCAGTGATGCAGAGAAGCTATTTCTAGGTGTAGTGCAAAGTGAGATCTGTGGTGTGCTGTGCACACTTTGCTTTAGCTTTAGGTGCACTGCAGTGCTCTTCGCTATGCATAGTGGAAAGAGTGTATGGTATGCTTTCAAGAAGCAGAGAATATTGCTATGGTAGAGAGGTTTTAGAAGAAAAGTGCACATGCCAGGCGTGTTTTGGCAGTAGCAGAACTTCCCAGCAGAGTGTTCTGTGAGAGGGTAGACGGCACTTCACCTCCCTCAGCCTGAAATCGCTTCTTGCTACAAACCGCCATTAAGGAAACCACACTGCACTGAGGTGCTCTGCACAGAATACCGGTTGTCAGGGACTAGTGGTATGAAGCAGGATATGCCAGAACCAGCTTAGCTACAACATAGTTATTCGTCGTGCAGATTTCTGTGCTAGATATCAGTGATGCAGAGAAGCCATTTCTAGGTGTAGTGCAAAGTGAGATCTGTGGTGTGCTGTGCACACTTTGCTTTAGCTTTAGGTGCACTGCAGTGCTCTTCGCTATGCATAGTGGAAAGAGTGTATGGTATGCTTTCAAGAAGCAGAGAATATTGCTATGGTAGAGAGGTTTTAGAAGAAAAGTGCACATGCCAGGCGTGTTTTGGCAGTAGCAGAACTTCCCAGCAGAGTGTTCTGTGAGAGGGTAGACGGCACTTCACCTCCCTCAGCCTGAAATCGCTTCTTGCTACAAACCGCCATTAAGGAAACCACACTGCACTGAGGTGCTCTGCACAGAATACCGGTTGTCAGGGACTAGTGGTATGAAGCAGGATATGCCAGAACCAGCTTAGCTACAACATAGTTATTCGTCGTGCAGATTTCTGTGCTAGATATCAGTGATGCAGAGAAGCCATTTCTAGGTGTAGTGCAAAGTGAGATCTGTGGTGTGCTGTGCACACTTTGCTTTAGCTTTAGGTGCACTGCAGTGCTCTTCGCTATGCATAGTGGAAAGAGTGTATGGTATGCTTTCAAGAAGCAGAGAATATTGCTATGGTAGAGAGGTTTTAGAAGAAAAGTGCACATGCCAGGCGTGTTTTGGCAGTAGCAGAACTTCCCAGCAGAGTGTTCTGTGAGAGGGGTAGACGGCACTTCACCTCCCTCAGCCTGAAATCGCTTCTTGCTACAAACCGCCATTAAGGAAACCACACTGCACTGAGGTGCTCTGCACAGAATACCGGTTGTCAGGGACTAGTGGTATGAAGCAGGATATGCCAGAACCAGCTTAGCTACAACATAGTTATTCGTCGTGCAGATTTCTGTGCTAGATATCAGTGATGCAGAGAAGCCATTTCTAGGTGTAGTGCAAAGTGAGATCTGTGGTGTGCTGTGCACACTTTGCTTTAGCTTTAGGTGCACTGCAGTGCTCTTCGCTATGCATAGTGGAAAGAGTGTATGGTATGCTTTCAAGAAGCAGAGAATATTGCTATGGTAGAGAGGTTTTAGAAGAAAAGTGCACATGCCAGGCGTGTTTTGGCAGTAGCAGAACTTCCCAGCAGAGTGTTCTGTGAGAGGGTAGACGGCACTTCACCTCCCTCAGCCTGAAATCGCTTCTTGCTACAAACCGCCATTAAGGAAACCACACTGCACTGAGGTGCTCTGCACAGAATACCGGTTGTCAGGGACTAGTGGTATGAAGCAGGATATGCCAGAACCAGCTTAGCTACAACATAGTTATTCGTCGTGCAGATTTCTGTGCTAGATATCAGTGATGCAGAGAAGCCATTTCTAGGTGTAGTGCAAAGTGAGATCTGTGGTGTGCTGTGCACACTTTGCTTTAGCTTTAGGTGCACTGCAGTGCTCTTCGCTATGCATAGTGGAAAGAGTGTATGGTATGCTTTCAAGAAGCAGAGAATATTGCTATGGTAGAGAGGTTTTAGAAGAAAAGTGCACATGCCAGGCGTGTTTTGGCAGTAGCAGAACTTCCCAGCAGAGTGTTCTGTGAGAGGGGTAGACGGCACTTCACCTCCCTCAGCCTGAAATCGCTTCTTGCTACAAACCGCCATTAAGGAAACCACACTGCACTGAGGTGCTCTGCACAGAATACCGGTTGTCAGGGACTAGTGGTATGAAGCAGGATATGCCAGAACCAGCTTAGCTACAACATAGTTATTCGTCGTGCAGATTTCTGTGCTAGATATCAGTGATGCAGAGAAGCCATTTCTAGGTGTAGTGCAAAGTGAGATCTGTGGTGTGCTGTGCACACTTTGCTTTAGCTTTAGGTGCACTGCAGTGCTCTTCGCTATGCATAGTGGAAAGAGTGTATGGTATGCTTTCAAGAAGCAGAGAATATTGCTATGGTAGAGAGGTTTTAGAAGAAAAGTGCACATGCCAGGCGTGTTTTGGCAGTAGCAGAACTTCCCAGCAGAGTGTTCTGTGAGAGGGGTAGACGGCACTTCACCTCCCTCAGCCTGAAATCGCTTCTTGCTACAAACCGCCATTAAGGAAACCACACTGCACTGAGGTGCTCTGCACAGAATACCGGTTGTCAGGGACTAGTGGTATGAAGCAGGATATGCCAGAACCAGCTTAGCTACAACATAGTTATTCGTCGTGCAGATTTCTGTGCTAGATATCAGTGATGCAGAGAAGCCATTTCTAGGTGTAGTGCAAAGTGAGATCTGTGGTGTGCTGTGCACACTTTGCTTTAGCTTTAGGTGCACTGCAGTGCTCTTCGCTATGCATAGTGGAAAGAGTGTATGGTATGCTTTCAAGAAGCAGAGAATATTGCTATGGTAGAGAGGTTTTAGAAGAAAAGTGCACATGCCAGGCGTGTTTTGGCAGTAGCAGAACTTCCCAGCAGAGTGTTCTGTGAGAGGGGTAGACGGCACTTCACCTCCCTCAGCCTGAAATCGCTTCTTGCTACAAACCGCCATTAAGGAAACCACACTGCACTGAGGTGCTCTGCACAGAATACCGGTTGTCAGGGACTAGTGGTATGAAGCAGGATATGCCAGAACCAGCTTAGCTACAACATAGTTATTCGTCGTGCAGATTTCTGTGCTAGATATCAGTGATGCAGAGAAGCCATTTCTAGGTGTAGTGCAAAGTGAGATCTGTGGTGTGCTGTGCACACTTTGCTTTAGCTTTAGGTGCACTGCAGTGCTCTTCGCTATGCATAGTGGAAAGAGTGTATGGTATGCTTTCAAGAAGCAGAGAATATTGCTATGGTAGAGAGGTTTTAGAAGAAAAGTGCACATGCCAGGCGTGTTTTGGCAGTAGCAGAACTTCCCAGCAGAGTGTTCTGTGAGAGGGGTAGACGGCACTTCACCTCCCTCAGCCTGAAATCGCTTCTTGCTACAAACCGCCATTAAGGAAACCACACTGCACTGAGGTGCTCTGCACAGAATACCGGTTGTCAGGGACTAGTGGTATGAAGCAGGATATGCCAGAACCAGCTTAGCTACAACATAGTTATTCGTCGTGCAGATTTCTGTGCTAGATATCAGTGATGCAGAGAAGCCATTTCTAGGTGTAGTGCAAAGTGAGATCTGTGGTGTGCTGTGCACACTTTCGCTTTAGCTTTAGGTGCACTGCAGTGCTCTTCGCTATGCATAGTGGAAAGAGTGTATGGTATGCTTTCAAGAAGCAGAGAATATTGCTATGGTAGAGAGGTTTTAGAAGAAAAGTGCACATGCCAGGCGTGTTTTGGCAGTAGCAGAACTTCCCAGCAGAGTGTTCTGTGAGAGGGGTAGACGGCACTTCACCTCCCTCAGCCTGAAATCGCTTCTTGCTACAAACCGCCATTAAGGAAACCACACTGCACTGAGGTGCTCTGCACAGAATACCGGTTGTCAGGGACTAGTGGTATGAAGCAGGATATGCCAGAACCAGCTTAGCTACAACATAGTTATTCGTCGTGCAGATTTCTGTGCTAGATATCAGTGATGCAGAGAAGCCATTTCTAGGTGTAGTGCAAAGTGAGATCTGTGGTGTGCTGTGCACACTTTCGCTTTAGCTTTAGGTGCACTGCAGTGCTCTTCGCTATGCATAGTGGAAAGAGTGTATGGTATGCTTTCAAGAAGCAGAGAATATTGCTATGGTAGAGAGGTTTTAGAAGAAAAGTGCACATGCCAGGCGTGTTTTGGCAGTAGCAGAACTTCCCAGCAGAGTGTTCTGTGAGAGGGGTAGACGGCACTTCACCTCCCTCAGCCTGAAATCGCTTCTTGCTACAAACCGCCATTAAGGAAACCACACTGCACTGAGGTGCTCTGCACAGAATACCGGTTGTCAGGGACTAGTGGTATGAAGCAGGATATGCCAGAACCAGCTTAGCTACAACATAGTTATTCGTCGTGCAGATTTCTGTGCTAGATATCAGTGATGCAGAGAAGCCATTTCTAGGTGTAGTGCAAAGTGAGATCTGTGGTGTGCTGTGCACACTTTGCTTTAGCTTTAGGTGCACTGCAGTGCTCTTCGCTATGCATAGTGGAAAGAGTGTATGGTATGCTTTCAAGAAGCAGAGAATATTGCTATGGTAGAGAGGTTTTAGAAGAAAAGTGCACATGCCAGGCGTGTTTTGGCAGTAGCAGAACTTCCCAGCAGAGTGTTCTGTGAGAGGGGTAGACGGCACTTCACCTCCCTCAGCCTGAAATCGCTTCTTGCTACAAACCGCCATTAAGGAAACCACACTGCACTGAGGTGCTCTGCACAGAATACCGGTTGTCAGGGACTAGTGGTATGAAGCAGGATATGCCAGAACCAGCTTAGCTACAACATAGTTATTCGTCGTGCAGATTTCTGTGCTAGATATCAGTGATGCAGAGAAGCCATTTCTAGGTGTAGTGCAAAGTGAGATCTGTGGTGTGCTGTGCACACTTTGCTTTAGCTTTAGGTGCACTGCAGTGCTCTTCGCTATGCATAGTGGAAAGAGTGTATGGTATGCTTTCAAGAAGCAGAGAATATTGCTATGGTAGAGAGGTTTTAGAAGAAAAGTGCACATGCCAGGCGTGTTTTGGCAGTAGCAGAACTTCCCAGCAGTGTGTGTCTGAGCAGTCAGGAAACTGCAAAATGCACAGACTTTTGGAGGAACTCGCACACTGCCATTTGCAAAACATGGGGATATCCAGGCTGACTCTGGCTGTCCTCAGCACGCTTGGGGAAGTGATTTTCCCTCTCTCATCCACAATTAACCTTCCTGTGACTCCCACGACAGAGCAGGTTGCAAAGTGCTCTGAGAGCATTTGCTGCTAAAAAGTGTTGGATGAACACACTGTAGAAAGAGTTCATACTTAAACCTTGGCCACCACCATTTCCCCGCTCCATGAATATTTGGGAGAAGTGCATGTATAAATGAAAGCCTAATTGTGATACTGAGGTGCCTGCAGTATGTCCTTCAGAGAAGAAATGTTTGAACAGTGGCTTGGAAAGAAGAGGCTGGGAGCCTGCAGTGGGTTTGACCAGAGAAATGAGTCTAATACTGGAAACACTGATTGTCTCAGAGGTTCAGTGCTGCCAACAAACCTGCACAAATGGTACCAGTTTTACTGATACATGCATAAAACTAAACATGACACTTCTGTCAAACAAATCTCTGGGTACCATTTAACTGATGCTTAGAGCAGCTGCTTTTAAAAGATTACCTTCAGGCACAGCCCACCCAGACACTTAAGCACTTTCCAAGTTGCTGGCAATTGGGAATTCTTGCCTTGTAGCGATATAATTGCATAATATTAGTGGAAGTTAAACAAAAGGGCATTCAGCACCTGATTGTGCTCTCTGGCTCCCTGCTGCATTTGAAGCCAGGAGCATACTGTTGCTTCAGTCTGAAAATGGAACAGGTACAGGTTTTTATGGTATTGTGTCATTTCTGCCAGTGGAGTGAAAGGGGCATCATTTTTACCCATTTTTAGTAATTTTTTTACCGTTTATCATTTTTTACCTTGAGATGATTTATTATCTTCCCTGCAAGCAGAGGGAGGTGCAGATCCATGGTGTTTACTGCTCAAGAGAGGCATTGAAGCTCTGTAGGTGCTTCTGCCCTTTTTCCCTGACCCTAAAGAGAAGAGACACTGTCCCTGCATGGACCATCTGGCTTCTGTCACAGTGTTTTTAGGACAGTGTGGCCATCAGGAGAGGAAGGTGGTTTCCCTGGCTGTAGGCAGCTCTTCCCGAGGTCAGGGAGAGAGGGCTGCGCTGTTAAGTAGGAAATGGATGCATTTTCTAGAGAAAGCTTCTTCAGAAAGGAAGCTCTGGTGGCAAATACTGCAAAGTTCTACCAGCTCCTTGAGGAAAGTCACAGGGGAGTCACAGGGGCATCAGTTGTGCTTGGAGCAGGATTTGCCAACCCCACAGAACGTCACTACGTTCTCTGTGTGTATTTGGTGGTCAACTAGCACCTGGGATGGACTGAAAGAAAATTCTGTTTAACTTGTACATGTTAACTGGGGTGTGTGCCCCCCAGTACAAATCAGTTCTTCTCTGAGGTGGTGCTTGGCAGGGGGCTTTTCCTGTTAAAATGCAGGCATGTTTAGCACAGCACAGTGAGGATGGATTATTTACTACAGCATGAACTAATATGTGGAGGATTTTTCAGGTACCTCAGTGGTCAGGAACACTTGTCTAGGTCTCTGCAAACACTTCTTGATCTTACTTAGTACTTTTCTGAATGATGCTCTGTGGGCTGCTGCCAAGGCCCAAAGTAAGGAGGGTTTCCCCGGTGTCTGTGCTCATGTCAATGGCTAAATTTGTTTTTACTTTTCTAAGAGCACCCATAGTGGAGTACCTTGTTGCTGTTTTCACTGAGCTCCTGCACTCTCAGAGAGAACCCTTTGCTTTTTGCTGGATGTTCCAGCTCTATGATAAAGATCTCGAGTCCCTGAAAACTGCTAAGTATCCTCAGCTCTACCAGTTTAACCAGTACTATAAACTCTGGATACCCCAGCAATCTCAGGAACCTGTGGTATGTAATACCTGAAGTCACGGAATTCTTGAGCCAGTATTCCTATAAAAACCTCACAGGTTATAGAGGTTACATTTCCATCAGAAAGAGCATTTCTGTCGAGCTAATTCTGTATTTCTTGTTGATCGAGTTGGGACACAAATTTGCTCCAGGGCTTTTCTCTGACGACACAAGAGGGCTCTGTGGTGTTTGGGAGGTGACACCGGGGCTCAGGGGTGGGTCACACACAGACTCCTCACCAGGCACAGCAGAGCCTGGTGCGCACAGTGGCCTCAGTTCAGAGTGCCTGGAGCTGTCCCTGGGTGGGCTGGGGATCACAGGCCCCCTGGGCTGGGTTTGGTGAGTTTTTCTCTTTGACCAGCAGTGAACACTGCAGATTCCCCGGGGGCACTGCTGGACAGCTCTGTTCCAGCAGGACTGCACACTTGTGCTTCTGGAGCTTCACCCTGGCTTCAGCTCAGAGCTCATCTCAAAACATGGGTAGCTGAGGCGATTTTTGTTTCATATTCATCCTTGTTTTTCTCTTATCCTTTTTTTCCACTTTAAACAGTTTAAAAATGACGAGGAGGTAAGCGAAGAACCTGCTGTGCCACTGGATTCTGTATTTATCACTTTGCTAAAGAGAGCCTATGTGAGAGGAAGCCCTGGAGGGGCTGGAGCGTGTCCAGGGAAGGGAACAGAGCTGGGAAGGGGCTGGAGAATTCCTGAGGGAGCTGGGAAGGGGCTGGAGAATTCCTGAGGGAAATGGGAAGGGGCTGGAGAATTCCTGAGGGAGCTGGGAAAGGGCTGGAGAATTCCTGAGGAGCTGGGAAGGGGCTCAGCTGGAGAAAAGGAGGCTCAGGAACCTTGTGGCTCTGCACAACTCCCTGCCAGGAGGGGACAGCCGGGGGGGATTTGGGATTTGGGATCTGGGAACAGGGAACAGGGACAGGAGGAGAGGGAATGGCCTTAGGCTGGGCCAGGGGAGGCTCAGGGTGGATATTGGGTAAATTAGGAACAGAGTTGTCCATCCCTGGCACAGACTGCCCAGGGCAGTGATCCGCGTCCCTGGGGAGATTTAAAAGCCATGCGGATGTGGCACTTGAGGACATGGCTTTGTGGTGATCCTGGCAGTACTGGGGTGGAAGTTAAACTTAATGGTCTTGGAGTGCTTTCAGACCTAAATGAGTCTGTTGTTCTATGGTTTGTGACAGGAGCACATCCTGGAGAAAGCCCTGGCAACTGGGACGTGATTCCACAGTTCTTCGGGAAAAGGACTTGCTGCATGGAGAGGTCTCTGGGAGGGAGCAGAGGTGGTGTTGGTAGCAGTGCCTGCACAGCAGCAGAGTGGTGGCCGCGGGGTTTGCAGAGCAGCCAGGAGATGGAGCCCACATACAAGAAACCACAGATTCCAACCTCCTGCAATGGTCAGGGACAACTTCTACTGTTCCAGGTGCTCCAAGCCCCATCCAGCCTGGCCCTGGACACTACCAGGGATCCAGGGGCAGCCACAGCAAATCTGGGCAACCTGTGTCAGGGCCTTACAGCCTCACAGGGAGAAATTCCTTCCCAAAATCCCATGCCCTCTGGCAGTGGGAAGCCATTTTCCATTGTCCTGGGCCTCCATCCCTTGTCCAAAGTCCCTATCCAAATTTCTTGTAAACCCCCTTTTAGGCATTCAGTCTGCTCTCACATCTACCAGTCCATTTTGAATGCAGACTTTCAGCCTGGTGTGGGGGAGCTCTGGTGAGGGGCAGCCCTGGGCATCCCCACATTAGGGGATTTGCAGAATGGCTCATCCCTCCTCTCCATCTTCGCAAGGCTAAAGAGCCACCTTTTCTTGTTACTCATAACAACACTGACTGTCAAAAGTGATTTCACCTCCATCATTAGGCCTCCAGTGACCTCAGCACAGCAACCCCACAGTCTCCATGTCTGTCTTTGCAGTGTCTGCCCCTCTTGTACTTTCTATCCCAGCCCCAGTGATTTCAGAGTCCCTGTTTCCCCGGCCCCAGTGATTTCAGCTCTTTCTCAACCCACAAGCTTTATTGCACTGCCAGCGTTGCGCTTCCAGCTCCAGCGTCGCCTTTTGACGTCTGTGTAGGCTGAATCTTCTGCAGCCTTTAAGGGCAGCACCTTGGTCTTGGCTCCAGCTCTGCAGCAATTCAGTTCCCATTCTAGAGTCTCCAAGCCCACCCCATGGTCGGTGCCCCAATCCCTGAGTGATTTCACCTGCAGCCCTAGGGTCCCCATGCCAGCTCCAGAGCCACTAGGCCAGCCCCACAGTGGTTTCAGCCTCAGCCTCACAGTCCTTTTCTGAGCTCCACTCTTTCCTGCCCATTCCCATTCCAATCCCAGCCCCACTTTCCATTTCCCGTCCACACACACACGCTGGCTTCCAGCTCCAGCCCCTACGGCCCCTCTCACACAATTAAGATTATATTATAACCTATATACAATATTATTTTTATTATTTATTGTATACATAATCTTTATATTGCTAAAGTTAATTTCTATTTTATGTATATCTATATCTTTATATATTATATATTTGTATCTTTCTAATTTTATTTAATAGCTCCACCTCTAACCAAATACAAACAAAAAACCCTTTTATTTTAAACTATATTGAAATGTTTCTATTTGTTTTTCTTATTTATATCTGTAATTCATATACTTATACTATGAATATATTATAACATAAGAATATATATATTATTTATATCCTACATATATATTTATCTATATATTTACATATATTTATATCTGCATATATACTTCTAAATTTATATGTCTTTATATACTTATTGTATATTTGTATATTTATTTTGCTTACATTATTTATAAAAAAACATCTGCCTTTGCCAAATAAAACCCATAAAATATTTATTTTAAACTATATTTAGGTGGCTTTTATATTTTTATTTTTCCTATATTCCACACCCAGCCCTCCCTGGGAATGTTCTGGCACCCTTGGGTCCCTCTGGGGGAGAGCACCTGGCACGACCCCCCCATTTTGCACTCACCTGCTCCTTCACCGCAGCGTGGCTCCCTCTCCTTGGGACCTTGGGGTGCCCCAAATGACATGGGAGCCCCCAAGTTTCCACCCCCTCCCCACCTCAGCCTTTTTTCCTCACCCCCAAAGAAGGCACAGAACGACTCCAACTGCCCCGGGCAGGAGGGCGGCACTTTATTCGAACACTTCCCACGGTCCATCCCCCCCAAAAAGGAACTCTGCTAACACAAGGACGTGGGGGACAGCCCCCAGAAGGGCTGAAGTTCCTTCTCAGTCCCGCAGACACCGGCAACAAGAGGCAGAAAGAGGGAGTGCCAGCAGAGAGAACACAGCAAGAAAATTAAGACCAAGGCGCAGGATGAAATGGAAAAAAAAAAAAATCCAAAAACACGTGGGATGGTGAATGGGCCGCACACAGAGAGGGATTAAAAAAGAACAGGGACAGCAAACGGGACACACCCATGGGAACCAAGGTCACGGGGAGCTCCACAGAGCCACAGAGAATAGAACAGGAACACGAGTGAGACACGGAGAAGGATGCAGAAAGAGACACAGTGCCAAACACACAGCAAGAACTGAAAGATACAGAGACAAAGAGGGAAACAAGAAGCCGCAGAGGAAACGACCACGGCACGTGCCGGGGCGGGCAAACACGGCCGCGGAGCAGCACGGGGACGGAGACAGAGAGGCACTGGGACGCCGCGCACCTGAGTCGAGTCGGGCTGGGGCCCCGCCCCAGGTCCTGCCCCTGAATCACCGCCCGCCCCCGGCCCCGCCCTCGGCCCCGCAGCGCCGCTAAACCTCGACGCGGCCCCGCCCCGAAGCACCGCCCGGCCCCGCCCAGATCCCGCCCCTGAATCGCCGCCCGGCCCCGCCCTTGAATCACCGCCCGGCCCCGCCCACCTCTGGTCCCGCCCTTGAATCACCGCCCGGTACCGCTCGGTCCCGCCCCCGGCCCCGCCTTTGAACCACCGCCGGATTCCGCCCTTGAATCACCGCCCGGCACCGCCTCCGGTCCCGCCCCTGAAGCACTGCCCGTGAACCACAGGCCGGTCCCGCCCGGCCCCGCCCCTGAACCACCGCCCGGTTCCGCCCGCTCCCTCCCCGGCGCGCCGTCCTGCCCGGGCTGGGGCGGGACCATCGCTCCCGGGGCCGAACCGGGGCTGTTCCCCGCTCCGGGGCCCCTCGGACTAGCAATCCTCACCGGGGCTGGGGGTTCCAGCACAGCCCCCAGGGCATCCCGCTGCTTCCTCAAGCCCCCTTCAGCGGGGTCAGGTTTTGGGGCAGGGATACCCAAACCCAGCAGAGCTGGCTTTAACGGATCCGGGGGAAAGCGACCCTCTCCCCTCCTCACCCAATGGCCGCTGCCAAAAGCCAGCCGGAGGCTGAGCTCCCCTCAATCTCTGCAAGGAATCGGATTTCTCAATCCGGCAGGGCAGCAGCGCTGTTCTCCTCGCTGCAGATCGAGCAGGGAGGAGGGGGGTGTGGGCGAACAGAGCGGAGGTGATGCCGAGTTCGGGCAGCGCGCTCGGCGCTGGCGGGGAAGGCTGACAGCCGCCGGGGCTGCGCGGCTCCGAGCGTGGGAAGGGCGGCAGTGCTGCCGCCTTGTGGGCACAGCGCGGTACTGCACCTGCCCTTCTCAAGATGGCGGAAGCCACGGCGTACCGCGTGTGGGACTGCGGCCACGCTCCAGATGGCGCCTGCGGCCGCAGCAGGACCCCGCGGCAGAGAAAGGCAGCCTCGTCGCTGCCGGCCGGCGCCTGCCCGACTCCCGCGCGCCCGCGGCGTCGCTGAGCCCACAGCCCGTATCCGCACTCCCGGAAACGCCGCAGAAAATCGCGCCGGGGGGATCGGTGTCGGCGCCTCGCGCAGGCAGTCCGCAAATCACACTCGGGTCCTTGGTTTCCCGCCCTTTCTGCCGCCATATATAGAAGGTCAGAGCAGTGGCGGCCGAGCCGCCATCTTGAGAGTGGCAAGACGTAATTTCCGTCCTTCTCTGTTGCCATCTTTAGTACTGGCAGAGGCCACTTCCCGCACGGCTGCCATCTTTGTTGTGGTACCCTTACAGCCCCTCGCAATGCCGTCATTCTAAGCCGCCTGCCTGAATCCGGCAACGACGCCGAAAGGGGCTCCGCCGACGCTCGAGCGGCGGCAGGCACGGGCGGGGATGCTTCTCTTCGCCGGGCTCCTGCCGCAGGCGGCATCTGCAGCGTGACGGCAGTTCTACAGGGCAGGGTCCCGGCAAGCGGTCGCTTCCATCATAAGGGCACGCGCGCAGCACCGCGCTGTGTCCACAAGGCGGCAGCACTGTGCGGGCGGCGGTAGCGGTGGCTGCGCAGCCGGGGCTGCGGCGCTGCCGGGCCGGCGTCCCACGGGGATTGACACGGGAGGGACGGGGTCAGCGCTGGGAATGGCCTCAGGGTCCCTCGGGAGGGACGGGGTCAGCGCTGGGAATGGCCTCAGGGTCCCTCGCCAGGGACAGGGTCAGCGCTGGGAATGGCCTCAGGCTCCCTCGGGAGGGACGGGGTCAGCGCTGGGAATGGCCTCAGGGTCACGGTCCCTGCGGAGGCGCTTGGACACAGGAGATGCCTTCATGTACAGGGTGACACCTGGGCGGGGGGCCCACGTGTTGAGGGACCGGGGCGGGGTTGCGATGGGTTGGGCTTGCGTGAGAAGTGGATTTTTGGGTGAGTGACAGGCGCGGTGGCGCACCGAGAAATTGGCTAGTTAGCTAACTATTGAATTAAGTAACTGCCCAAGTAACTAATAAGGTGTGGCAGTAGTGAACTCTCTACTTTCATTAGTACTCCATAGTAGGCATGTAATGTTCCATCAAGGTAATTATTAGTCGCTGCCATCTGGAGTATTAATTAGGGGCCCTACCTGGTATATATGAAAAAGAAAAAATATATATGTCTGCTGCAGCAGTAGAAAATTTCAGGCTCCTGAGGTGCAAATATTTTTATTTAATAATGTAAGGTATTTTGCTGGGGTTTTTTTTGTTTGTTTGGGGGGATTTTTTTGGGTTTTTTTTTCATTTAATTTTTTCTCACCGGGAGCCTGAAAATTTCTACTGCTGATTTTTTAATTTTACAGCTAGAAAACAAAGTTAGAAACAGGGTTAGAGTTAGAGGTAAAGATAGAGCAAATATGAAATAGAGAGAAAGAACAAAACAGAGTTAGGATTAGGGGAAAATAGTAAAACAGAGTTAGAGGAACAGACTTTCAGAGGAATAGTGGTAGAGGGAAATAAGGAAATAGCCATAGAGTTAGAGAACCAGAGAGACAGTGATAGATCAGCAGATATGAGCATGGGTTTGGGGTGAAACTTGGGTGTCACAGGTGGATTTTTAGGATGAATCTCCAACTTTTGGGAGATTTTTGGGGCCGAATCCTCGATTTTAGCTAAAACCACCTCATCTCATGTGGATTTTTGCGGCTCCCTTCACAATTTTTGGGGTGAAATTCCTCATTTTTTTTCCCCAAATCCTTTTTAAATTTATTTTTTTATTTTTTAGTGTTTCCTCCTCCCCAATTTGCCAACCCCTCCCTCCTCCCAAAAAATCAAAAATAATTCCCAAAAACTCCACACAAACACAGGGGAAGCTTCCATGTGAATTTAATAATTTGGGGGGGTGGGGTGCCCAAAAGTTTTGGGCTCCTCCCGCTCAGTCCTGGGGCTCCCCGGGGGTCTTTGTGCCCTCCAGCATCTCCTTGTAGTGGTTCTTGAAAAAACCAACCTGGGGAGGGAAATTCGGGGGGGGGGGGGGGCAGGGAATTGAAAATATAGTTAAAAATTAAAAAAAAAATCCATTAAAAACAACTTTTAAAACCCTGAAAAAACTGAAAAAAAACCCCAACAAAAAACCCGCCAAAACAAACCCAAAAAAAAGGCTAAAAACAAGGAAAAACCACACAAACCCACCCAAAAAACTTTCAAATTTCCCCTTACAAAAATCCCAAACCACACAGAAATTCCCCTCAAAATCACAAACCCTAAAAATCCCCAAAAAACCCCTCAAAATCCCCCAAAAAATCCCTAAAAAACTTTTTAAAAACCCCTTAGAAATACCTTAAGACAACCTTCAAACCCTCTCCAAAATACAAAACAAAATAAAAAAAAATCACAAAAATACCCCAAAATTCCCTTTTAAGACTCCTCGAAACTTCTTTAAAAACCCAAAACAACTCTTTAAAATCCCCTAAAAAAACCCTTCAAAAATACCTCTTTAAAATCCCCTAAAAAAACCGAAAAACCTTTTAAAATTAAAAAAAAATCCCAAAATTCCTCCAAAAACCTTTCAAAAACCCCCATCCCCCCAAAATAACCCCAAAATTCCCCCACTAAAACCCAAAAAACCCTTTTAAAAATTCTTTTAAACCCCCCAAAGTCCTCTTTAAAATCCCCTTTAAAAAAAACCTAAAAACCCCCCAAAACCATTTAAAATTCCCTAAAAAAAACCCTTTTAAAATAAAAAAACAACCCAACATTTTTTCAAAAAAATAATTTTAAAAACCCCTAACCCCCCGCCCCCAAAATACCCCCAAAATTCCCCCAATAAAACCCAAAAAACTCTTTAAAAATGCCCTAATATCCCCAAAAAACCCCATTTAAATCCCCTTAAAAAAAAAGTAAGAATCCCCCTAAACTCTTTAAAATTACCTAATAAAACTTAAAAAAAAATCCCAAAATTCGTCCAAAATTCCTTTTAAATACCTCTAAACCCCCCTGCCCCCAAAATAACCCCAAAATTCCCCCAATAAAACCCCCAGATCCTGTGAGGTGCTCTCACCTCCGTTCCACGAGGTACCCCCGGGAGCCCACCATAAGCTCCCCTCCTCCATCGGATTAATACCGAAGAGAGCAGGTAACCCTCCGCCTAAAACAGCCCCCAGCAGGACCTGCCCCCTCCTCATGGTCGCTGCGAATACCTGGGGCTGCTCAGTGCTGCTAAGTGCTCCCACTTGGGGCTCTTGAGGGGCACAGCCCGGCACAGGAATGGGCAGAGCTTCCAAGGAAGCTCAGCAGCATCGGGACAGGGACAGGCGTGTATTCCAAAGAATTTGCTATTTGAAACCCTCATCCCCCAGCCCCTCCCATGTCCCTGGGGAGCAACTGACAGAGTTACCTGCAGTTCAGCTGATTTAGCCGCGGCCGCTTCCAGCCGCGATGCAGCGCCTACGCGGGGAGATCCCGCCGCCGTTCTTCCGGGCGCGGTTACGGCAGAGCCCCGGCTCCCCGCAGCGGCAGTGCCGGGCTCGGCCCCAGCGCCCGTCCGGGGCGGCTGCTGCTCGCGGCGATCCCGATCCCGGTCCCGCGATCCGCACCCTGCCGGCCTGGGGAGAGGCGGCACCGCTCGGAACCCCCAGCGGAAACCGCCAAAACCCAGCCCCGACCCCTAGACCCACCTGAGCACCTCGGGATCCGGGCAGCACCGGGAGCGGTCCCTGGGTCATTCTCGGCACAGCGCTCCGGGCTCGGATCCCGCCGCATGCCACGAGGAGCGGGGCGGGAGCGGCTCGGACGCATTTCAAGGGGCCCCGCCCCACGCACCTGAGTCAGGTCCGGCCCGGCCCCGCCCCTGGTCCCGACCCTGGTCCCGCCCCTGAATCACCGCCCGGCCCCGCCTCCGGTCCCGCCCCTGAATCACCGCCCGGTTCCGCCCGCTCCCTCCCCGGCGGACCATCGCTCGCGACCGGCCCCCTCTCCCGGGGCCGAACGGGGGCTGTTCCCGGCTCCGGATCCCCTCGGGGTCGGCACAGCCCGGCATTCGTCACCGGGGCTGGGGGTTCCAGCATAGCCCCCAGGGCATCCCGCTGCTGCCTCAAGCCCCCTTCAGCGGGATCAGGTTTTGGGGCAGGGATACCCAAACCCAGCAGAGCTGGCTTTAACGGATCCGGGGGAATTTCCCCTCTCCCCTCCTCACCCAATTGCCGCTGCCAAAACCGAGCCTGAGGCTCAGCTCCCTATCCCCTCAATCTCTGCAAGGAATCGGATTTCTCAATCCGGCAGGGCAGCAGTGCTGTTCTGCTCGCTGCACATCAGGATTGCAGCGGTGTCCCCGCCGCTGCCCGGATCGAGCGGGGAGCGGCGGGTGTGTGTGTGAATATAGGAGGGTTGACACCGCGTTCGGGCTGCAGCGGCCGTGGCTGCGAGCGTCGGAAGGGCGGCAGTGCTGCCGTCTTGTGGGCAAAGCGCGGTACTGCAACTTGCCCTTCTCAAGATGGCGGAAGCCACGGCGTGCCGGGACGCTGCCATGCGGAACTGCGGCCACGCTCCAGATGGCACCTGCGGCCGCAGTAAGACCCCGCAGCACAGAAAGGGATTTTTTTGGATATTTTTGGGGGGGGTTGGTAATTTTGGGGAATTTTTTTTGGGTGTTTTTGGCTGTTTTTTGGGGTGTTTTTTGGGGATTTTCCCCCCCTTTGCCGCCAGCTCCAGGTGATATTTGGGGGTTTTTTTGGAGATATTTTTGGTAATTTTGGGGGGGGGTTTGGGATTTTTTTTCCAGGGTTTTTTTGGTAATTTTTGGGGGGATTTTGGTAATTTTTCGGGGAATTTTGGGGATTTTGGGGGGGGGGCGGGGTTGGGAATTTTTTGGTGGAAATTTTTTGAGATGTTTTTGGGAAATTTTTTGGGGAATTTTGTTCTGGTTTTTGGTAATTTTGGGGGGGGTTTTGGTAATTTTTGGAGATATTTTTGGGGTTTTTTTGGGTATTTTTTCGGGATTTTTTCTCACCGTTGGCCACCAGGTCCAGTTGATTTTTGGTGGTTTTTTTGGGGGGGAATATTTTTTGTAATTTTTGAAGATTTTTTGGGGTGTTTTTTGGTTTTTTGTTGGATATTTTTGGGGAATTTTTGGGGAATTTTGGGGGATACTTTTGGGGTGTTTTTGGAAGTTTGAGGGGTTTTGGGGGGATTTTTTGGGGGCGTTTTGGGAATTTTTTTTGAATTTTTTTGAAATTTTGGGGGGATTTTCTGGGAATTTTTGAGGGGTTTTGGTAAATTTTGGGGATGATTTTGGGGAAATGATTTGGGTGGTTTTGGCTGGTATTTTGGGGTGTTTTTTGGTTTTTTTTCTCACATTTGCCCGCTAGGTGTAGGTGATTTTTGAGTTTTTTTGGGGGGGGATATTTTTGGTAATTTTGGGGGATTTTTGTGGAGAATTTTTGGAGGGTTTTGGGGAATTTATTTGCAGTTTTTGGGGACTCTTTGGGGATATTTTTGGAATTTTTGAAAATTTTTTTGGGAAATTTTTTTTTAATGTTTTGATAATTTTGGTAATTTTTGGGGGGAAATTTTGGGGGGAATTTTTGGGGGGGTCTTGGGGGATTTATTTGGATTTTTTTGAGGATTTTTTTGGGATTTTTTGGAATTTTTGGGGATTTTTTGAGGATTTTTTGTGCGTTTTTTTCTTCCTATTGGCTTCCAGGTTCAGGTGATTTTTGGGGGGTTTTTGGTAATTTTTGGGGGGTTTTTTCCGGGTGTTTTTTGGGGGGGGGAGTTGGGTTTTTTTTGGAGGGGGGGGTTGGGAGGATTTTTTGGTAGTTTTTTGGGGATATTTTTGGGGTGTTTTTGAGGTATTTTTGGTGATTTTTTGGGTTTTTTGGGGGAGAGGTTTGCGATTTTTGGGGGTTTTGAGAATTTTTTGGGGGAATTTTTTTGGAATTATTGGGGGGATTTTTTGGAAATATTCTTAGGGTGTTTTTTTGGGTGTTTTTTCTCACCTTTGGCCGCAAGGTTATGGTGATTTTGGGCGGTTTTTTTGGGGTATTTATTAGTTTTTTTAAAAAATATTTTTGGGGTTTTGGTAATTTTTTGGGACTTTTTGGGGGGAATTTTTTGGGGGGGTTGGGGAATTTATTTCGAATTTTTTAGGGATTTTTTGGGGTTTTTTTGGGAATTTTTTGGGTGTTTTTGTAATTTTTAAGGATATTTTTGTGGTATTTTTGGCTGGTTTTTTAGAGTAGTTCTTTGGGGTTTTTTCTCACCTTTGGCCGTCAGCTCCAGGTGGTTTTTGGGGTTTTATGGGGGGCATATTTTTACTAATTTTTCGGGATATTTTGGGGGACATTTTTTTGGGAATTTTTTTGAGGTTTTTGGCAATATTAGGGGATTTTTCGGGGATATTTTTGGGGTGTTTTTGGGGATTTTTTTCTCCCCTTTGGCCGCAAGGTTCAGGTGATTATTGGGGGGTTTCTGGTAATTTTTAAGGGATATTTTTGGGGTGTTTTGGGGTTTTTGGGGGGATTTTTGGAATTTTTGGGGGTTTTTTTTGGGTTTTGGGGGCGGTCTGTGAAATTTTTGGAAGGAGTTTTTTTGGGAAGTTTTTTGAATTTTTGGGGGGATTTTTTGGGGATATTTTTGGGGTGGATTTTCGTGGTTTTTTTCTAACATTTGGCCGCCAGTTTATGGTGATTTTGCAGGTGGGAGTTTGGGGTGTTTCAACGGGGTTTATTTGGGAATTCTTTTTTTGAGGTTTTGGTAATTTTTGAGGTTTTTTGGGGGGATTTTTAGGGAGTTTGGGGGACATTAGTTGGAATTTTTGGGGGATTTTTGGGGGAACTTTTTTGGGGGATTTAATAATTTTTGTAATTTCTGGAGTAAATTTTTGAGGGGGTTTGGGGAATTTATTTGGGATTTTTTTTTTTTTTTGTAATTTATGGGGTTATTTTGGTAATTTTTGGGGATGTTTTTGGGAATTTTTTTGGGTTGTTTTGGGGATATTTTTGGGGTTTTTTTTCTCACCGTTGGCCGCCAGGTTTAGGTGATTTTTTGGGGGGATTTTGGAAATTTCTGGGAGGGCTTTTTGGGGGGGAGGTTTTTTCGTATTTTTTGGTCATTTTTTGGGGATATTTTTGGGGTGGTTTTGGGGGATTTTTAGGGGGGGGTGGTTTGGGAGATATTTTGGGGTGTTTTTTTAGAGATAGTATGCTTAAATTACGCGCCTAGTTAGAGATAACAGCCCATGATGGAGACCCCTGCAGCTGACAAGACAATTATAAACACTCACCGGCTGGAGCACCACCCAAATTAAAAGGGATAAGGAGAAGAATAAAACCACAAGCCAAAAACCACGCATGCTCTAAAAAGGCAGACCCAAGGAGTGGCCGTGCTAAACAGTTCCCAGAAACAGTTGACTGTACATGAAGGTCTATGAGTATGTAACGAACGGATGGATTGTAAAACGTATTTAAAGAGGTGTTCCCGAAGCAGCGCTGTGCTCTGGGCAGCATGCCAAGCACCCGGCCGTTTAAATTCTTTGCTTTATGCATGTCTCCTATTGCCTTTTTTTCATTAAACCGTGTCATTCTCCCAGAACAGTGAACCGTGTTTGTCACACTGAGGCGTCGCCGCCGCTGCCCGGATTGAGAGGGGAGCAGGGGGTGTCTGTGATTAGAGGGGAGGTTACGCCGCGTTTGGCTGCGAGCTCCGCGCTGGCGGAGGAGGCCGAGAGAGGTGCGGCTACGAGCGTGGGAAGGGCGGCAGTGCTGCCGCCTTGTGGACAAAGCGTGGTAATGCACCTTGCCCTCTCAAGATAGCGGAAGCCACAGCGTGCTGGGACCCTGCCATGCGGGACTGCGGCCACGCTCCCACTAGTCAGGATGATTATATCTGTGATGCAGGCTGGATCCTTCGTGCATCTAT
>JAKWBO010000814.1:0-26083 GCA_034336685.1 Luscinia luscinia
CTGCACGCCCACCCACGGGTGGGCCGGCCGTGGGCGGCACACCCAGTGGCACACGCAGACAGCTTCTGCACGCCCACCCACGGGTGGGCCGGCCGTGGCGGCACAGCCAGAGGCAACCGCGAGGCCCTTCTGCACGCCCACCCACGGGTGGGCCGGTCAGTGGCGGCACACCCCAGAGCGGCAACACGCAAACACTCTTCTGCACGCCCCACTCTACGGGTAGGCCGGCCGTGGCGGCACACCCAGTGGCACACGCGAAACAGTTCTGCACACGCCACTCCACGGGTGGGCCGGCTGTGGCGGCACACCCAGTGGCACACGCAAAGAGTCTCTGCACGCCCCACCCACGGGTGGCCGCGTCGTGGCGGCACATCCAGTGGCACACGCAAAGAGTTCTGCACGCCAGCCACGGGTGAGCCGGGCTGTGGCGGCACACCCAGTGGATACACGCATACAGTTCTGCACGCCCACCCACGGGTGGGCCGGCCGTGGCGGCACATCCAGTGGCACACGCAAACAGTTCTGCACGCCCACCCATGGGTGGGCCGGCCGTGGCGGCACACCCAGTGGCACACGCGAAACAGTTCTGCACGCCCCACCCACGGCTGGGCCGGCCGTGGTGGCACACCCAGAGGCAACCGCAGGCCTTTCTGCACGCCCACCCACTGGATGGGCCGGCCGTGGCGGCACAACCAGTGGCACACGCAAACAGTTCCTGCACGCCCACCCACGGGTGGGCCGGCCGTGGGCGGCACACCCAGAGGCACACGCAAGCAGTTCTGCACGCCCACTCAACGGTAGGCCGGCCGTGGCGGCACACCCAGAGGCACACGCAGGCTCCTTCTGCACGCCCACCCACGGGTGGGCCGGCCGTGGCGGCACACCCAGAGGCAACCGCAGAACCCTTCTGCACGCCCACCCACGGGTGGCGCCGGCCGTGGCGGCACACCCAGTGGCACACGCAAACAGTTCTTAGCACGCCCACCCACGGTGGGCCGGCCGTGGCGGCACACCCAGTGGCACACGCAAACAGTTCTGCACGCCCACTCCACGGGTGGGCCGGCCGTGGCGGCACACCCAGTGGCACACGCAAACAGTTCTGCACGCCTCACCCACGGGTGGAGCCGGCTCGTGGCGGCACACCCAGAGGCAAACCCAAGCCTTTCTGCACGCCCACCCACGAATGGGCCGGGCCGTGGCGGCACACCCAGAGGCACACCGCAGGCCCTTCTGCACGCCCAACCACGGGTGGGCCGGCCGTAGGCGGCACACCCCAGAGGCACACGCAAACAGTTCTGCACGCCCAACCATGGGTGGCCGGCCGTGGCGGCACACCCAGAGGCAACACGCCGGCCCTTCTGCACGCCTACCCACGGGTAAGCCGGCCGTGGCGGCACACCCGAGGCAAACGCAAACCCTTCTGCACGTCCACCCACGGGTGGGCCGGCCAGTAGCGGCACACCCAGAGGCAACCGCAGAGACCTTCTGCACGCCTACCCACGGGTGGGCCGGCAGGTCGGCACAACCAGAGGCACACCGCAGACAGTTCTGCACGCCCACACACGGGTGGGCCGCCGTGGCGGCACACCCAGTGGCACACAGCAAACAGTTCTGCACGCACCACCCACGAGTGAACCGGCCGTGGCGGCACACCCAGTGGCACACGCGAAACAGTTCTGCACGCCCACCCACGGGTGGGCCGGTCGTGGCGGCACACTGAGAGGCAACCCCAGGCCCTTCTGCACGCCCACCCACGGGTGGGCCGGCCGTGGCTGCACACCCAGTGGCACACGCAAACAGTTCTGCACGCCAACCCACGGGTGGGCCGGCCGTGGCGGCACACCCAGAGGCAACCGCGAGGCCTTTCTGCACGCCCACCCACGGGTGGGCTCGGGCCGTGGCGGCACACCCAGAGGCAACCGCAAACAGTTCTGCACGCCACCTCGGGTGGGCCGGCCGTGGCGGCACACCCAGTGGCACACGTAAACAGTTCTGCACGCCTCACCCACGGGTGGGCCGGTTATGGCGGCACACCCAGTGGCACACGCAAAGAGTTCTGCACGCCCACCCACGGGTGGGGCCGGCCGTGGCGGCACACCCCAGAGGCAACCGCAAACCCTTCTGCACGCCCACCCACGGGTGGGCCGGGCCGTGGCGGCACACCCAGTGGCACACGCAAACAGTTCTGCACGCCCACCCACGGGTGGGCCGGCCGGGCGGCACACCCAGAGGCAACCGCGAGGCCCTTCTGCACGCCGACTCACGGGTGGGCCGGCCGTGGCGGCACACCCAGAGGCAACCGCAAACCCTTCTGCACGCCCACCCACGGGTGGGCGCGGCAACCCAGAGGCAACCGCAAAGAGTTCTGCACGCCACCCACGGTGGGCCGGTTGTGGGCACACCCAGTGGCACACGCAAACAGTTCTGCACGCCCACTCCACGGGTGGGCCGGCCGTGGCGGCACACCCAGAGGCAAACGCAGGCACTTCTGCACGCCCACCCCGGGTGGGCCGGCCGTGGCGGCACATCCAGTGGCACACGCAAACAGTTCTGCACGCCCAACCACGGGTGGGCCGGCCGTGGCGGCACACTTAGTGGCACACGCAAAGAGTTCTGCGACGCCAGCCACGGTTGAGCCGGGCGGTGGCGGCACACCCAGTGGCACACGCAAACCGTTCTGCACGCCCACCCACGGGTGGGGCCGGCGGTGGCTGCACACCCAGTGGCACACGCAAACAATTCTGCACGCCCACCCACGGGTGGGCCGGTTGTGGCGGCACACCCAGTGGCACACGCAACAGTTCTGCACGCCCACCCACGGGTGGGCCGGCCGTGGCGGCACACCCAGAGGCAACCGCAAACCCTTCTGCACGCCCACCCACGGGTGGGCCGGCCGTGGCGGCACACCCATTGGCACACGCAAACAGTTCTGCACGCCCACCCACGGGTGGGCCGGCTGTGGCGGCACACCCAGAGGCAACCGCAGGCCCCTTCTGCACGCCCACCCACGGGTGGGCCGGGCCGTGGCGGCACACCCAGAGGCAACCGCAAACCCTTCTGCACGCAGCAGCCATGGGTGGGCCGGGCCGTGGCGGCACACCCCAGTGGCACACGCAAACAGTTCTGCACGCCCACCCACGGGTGGGCCGGCCGTAGCGGCACACCCAGTGGCACACGCAGGCCCTTCTGCACGCCCACCCACGGGTGGCCCGGCCGTGGCGGCACACCCCAGAGGCAAACGCAGAGCCCTTCTGCACGCCCACCCACGGGTGGGCCGGCCGTGGCGGCACACCCAGAGGCAACCGCAAACCCTTCTGCACGCCAACCTCGGGTAGGCCGGCCGTGGCGGCACACCCAGTGGCACACCGTAAACAGTTCTGCACGCCCACCCACGGGTGGGCCGGTTGTGGCGGCACACCCAGTGGCACACGCAAACAGTTCTGCACGCCCACCCACGGGTGGGCCGGCCGTGGCGGCACATCCAGTGGCACACGCAAACAGTTCTGCACGCCACTCCACGGGTGGGCCGGCCGTGGCGGCACACCCAGAGGCAAACGCAGGCACTTCTGCACGCCAACCTCGGGTAGGCCGGCCGTGGCGGCACACCCAGTGGCACACGCAAACAGTTCTGCACGCCCACCCACGGGTGGGGCCGGTTGTGGCGGCACACCCAGTGGCACACGCAAACAGTTCTGCACGCCCACCCACGGGTGGGCCGGCCGTGCGGCACATCCAGTGGCACACGCAAACAGTTCTGCACGCCCAACCACGGGTGGGCCGGCCGTGGCGGCACACTTAGTGGCACACACAAAGAGTTCTGCACGCCAGCCAAGGGTGAGGCCGGCGGTGGCGGCACACCCAGTGGCACACGCAAACCCTTCTGCACGCCCACCCACGGGTGGGCCGGCCGTGGCTGCACACCCAGTGGCACACGCAAAACAGTTCTGCACGCTCACCCACGGGTGGGCCGGTTGTGGCGGCACACCCAGTGGCACACGCAAACAGTTCTGCACGCCCCACCCACGGGTGGGCCGGCCGTGGCGGCACACCCAGAGGCAACCGCAAACCCTTCTGCACGCCCACCCACGGGTGGGCCGGCCGTGGCGGCACACCCAGTGGCACACGCAAACAGTTCTGCACGCCCACCCACGGGTGGGCCGTCTGCGGCGGCACACCCAGAGGCAACCGCAGGCCCTTCTGCACGCCCACTCACGGGTGGGCCGGCCGTGGCGGCACACCCAGAGGCAACCGCAAACCCTTCTGCACGCCCACCCACGGGTGGGCCGGCCGTGGCGGCACACCCAGTGGCACACGCAAACAGTTCTGCACGCCCACCCACGGGTGGGCCGGCTGTGGCGGCACACCCAGTGGCACACGCAAACAGTTCTGCACGCCCACCCACGGGTGGGCCGGCCGTGGCGGCACACCCAGAGGCAACCGCAAACCCTTCTGCACGCCTCACTCCACGGGTGGGCCGGCCGTGGCGGCACACCCAGTGGCACACGCAAACAGTTCTGCACGCCCCACCCACGGGTGGGCCGGCTGTGGCGGCACACCCCAGAGGCAACCGCAGGCCCTTCTGCACGCCCCACTCACGGGTGGGCCGGCCGTGGCGGCACACCCAGAGGCAACCGCAAACCCTTCTGCACGCCCCACTCCATGGGTGGGCCGGCCGTGGCGGCACACCCCAGTGGCACACGCAAACAGTTCTGCACGTCCCCACCCACGGGTGGGCCGGCCGTGGCGGCACACCCCAGAGGCAACCGCAGGTCCTTCTGCACGCCCCACTCACGGGTGGGCCGGCCGTGGCGGCACACCCAGAGGCAACCGCAAACCCTTCTGCACGCCCCACGCCACGGGTGGGCCGGCCGTGGCGGCACACCCAGTGGCACACGCAAACAGTTCTGCACGCCCACCCACGGGTGGGCCGGCCGTGGCGGCACACCCAGTGGCACACGCAAACAGTTCTGCACGCCCCACCCACGGGTGGGCCGGCCGTGGCGGCACACCCAGAGGCAACACGCAGGCACTTCTGCACGCCCACCCCACGGGTGGGCCGGCCGTGGCGGCACACCCAGAGGCAACACGCAAACCGCTTCTGCACGCCCAACCACGGGTGGGCCGGCCGTGGCGGCACACCCCAGTGGCACACGCAAACAGTTCTGCACGCCCACCCACGGGTGAGCCGGCTGTGGCGGCACACCCAGTGGCACACGCAAACCTTTCTGCACGCCCACCCACGGGTGGGCCGGCCGTGGCGGCACACCCCAGAGGCACACGCAAACAGTTCTGCACGCCCACTCCACGGGTGGGCCGGCCGTGGCGGCACACCCCAGAGGCAACACGCAAACACTTCTGCACGCCCACCCACGGGTGGGCCGGCCGTGGCGGCACACCCCAGAGGCAACACGCAGGACAGTTCTGCACGCCCACCCCACGGGTGGGCCGGCCGTGGCGGCACACCCCAGAGGCAACACGCAAACCGTTCTGCACGCCCACTCCACGGGTGGGCCGGCCGTGGCGGCACACCCCAGTGGCACACGCAAACAGTTCTGCACGCCCACCCACGGGTGGGCCGGCCGTGGCGGCACACCCAGAGGCAACACGCAGGCCCTTCTGCACGCCCCACCCACGGGTGGGCCGGCCGTGGCGGCACACCCCAGAGGCAACCGCAAACCCTTCTGCACGCCCCACCCACGGGTGGGCCGGCCGTGGCGGCACACCCAGTGGCACACGCAAACAGTTCTGCACGCCCACCCACGGGTGGGCCGGGCCGTGGCGGCACACCCAGAGGCAACCGCAGGCCCTTCTGCACGCCCACCCACGGGTGGGCCGGCCGTGGCGGCACACCCAGAGGCAACCGCAAACCCTTCTGCACGCCCACCCACGGGTGGGCCGGCCGTGGCGGCACACCCCAGTGGCACACGCAAACAGTTCTGCACGCCCACCCACGGGTGGGCCGGCCGTGGCGGCACACCCAGTGGCACACGCAAACAGTTCTGCACGCCCCACCCACGGGTGGGCCGGCCGTGGCGGCACACCCAGAGGCAACACGCAGACACTTCTGCACGCCCCACTCCACGGGTGGGCCGGCCGTGGCGGCACACCCAGTGGCACACGCAAACAGTTCTGCACGCCCCACCCACGGGTGGGCCGGCCGTGGCGGCACACCCAGTGGCACACGCAAACAGTTCTGCACGCCCACCCACGGGTGGGCCGGCCGTGGCGGCACACCCAGAGGCAACCGCAGGCCTTTCTGCACGCCCCACCCACGGGTGGGCCGGCCGTGGCGGCACACCCCAGAGGCAACCGCAAACAGTTCTGCACGCCCACCCACGGGTGGGCCGGCCGTGGCGGCACACCCAGTGGCACACGCAAACAGTTCTGCACGCCCCACCCACGGGTGGGCCGGCCGTGGCGGCACACCCCAGAGGCAACCGCAGGCCCTTCTGCACGCCCCACCCACGGGTGGGCCGGCCGTGGCGGCACACCCAGAGGCAACACGCAAACCCTTCTGCACGCCCCACCCACGGGTGGGCCGGCCGTGGCGGCACACCCAGTGGCACACGCAAACAGTTCTGCACGCCCCACCCACGGGTGGGCCGGCCGTGGCGGCACACCCAGTGGCACACGCAAACAGTTCTGCACGCCCACCCCACGGGTGGGCCGGCCGTGGCGGCACACCCAGTGGCACACGCAAACAGTTCTGCACGCCCACTCCACGGGTGGGCCGGCCGTGGCGGCACACCCAGAGGCAAACGCAAGCACTTCTGCACGCCCACCCCACGGGTGGGCCGGCCGTGGCGGCACACCCCAGTGGCACACGCAAACAGTTCTGCACGCCCACCCACGGGTGGGCCGGCCGTGGCGGCACACCCAGTGGCACACGCAAACAGTTCTGCACGCCCCACCCACGGGTGGGCCGGGCCGTGGCGGCACACCCAGTGGCACACGCAAACAGTTCTGCACGCCCACCCACGGGTGGGCCGGCCGTGGCGGCACACCCAGTGGCACACGCAAACAGTTCTGCACGCCCACCCACGGGTGGGCCGGCCGTGGCGGCACACCCAGAGGCACACCGCAAACACTTCTGCACGCCCACCCACGGGTGGGCCGGCCGTGGCGGCACACCCAGTGGCACACGCAAACAGTTCTGCACGCCCACCCACGGGTGGGCCGGCCGTGGCGGCACACCCAGAGGCAACACGCAGGCCCTTCTGCACGCCCACCCACGGGTGGGCCGGCCGTGGCGGCACACCCAGAGGCACACCGCAAACCCTTCTGCACGCCCCACCCACGGGTGGGCCGGCCGTGGCGGCACACCCAGTGGCACACGCAAACAGTTCTGCACGCCCCACCCCACGGGTGGGCCGGCCGTGGCGGCACACCCAGTGGCACACGCAAACAGTTCTGCACGCCCCACCCACGGGTGGGCCGGCCGTGGCGGCACACCCAGAGGCACACCGCAGGCCCTTCTGCACGCCCACCCACGGGTGGGCCGGCCGTGGCGGCACACCCAGAGGCAACACGCAGGACCTTCTGCACGCCCACCCACGGGTGGGCCGGCCGTGGCGGCACACCCAGTGGCACACGCAAACAGTTCTGCACGCCCACCCACGGGTGGGGCCGGCCGTGGCGGCACACCCAGAGGCACACGCAGGCTCTTCTGCACGCCCACCCCACGGGTGGGCCGGCCGTGGCGGCACACCCCAGAGGCAACACGCAGGCACTTCTGCACGCCCACCCACGGGTGGGCCGGCCGTGGCGGCACACCCAGAGGCACACGCAGACACTTCTGCACGCCCACCCACGGGTGGGCCGGCCGTGGCGGCACACCCAGTGGCACACGCAAACACTTCTGCACGCCCCACCCACGGGTGGGCCGGCCGTGGCGGCACACCCAGTGGCACACGCAAACAGTTCTGCACGCCCACCCACGGGTGGGCCGGCCGTGGCGGCACACCCCAGTGGCACACGCAAACAGTTCTGCACGCCCCACCCACGGGGTGGGCCGGCCGTGGCGGCACACCCCAGTGGCACACGCAAACACTTCTGCACGCCCACCCACGGGTTGGCCTGCCGTGGCGGCACACCCAGTGGCACACGAAAACATTTCTGCACGCCCACCCACGGGTGGGCCGGTCGTGGCGGCACACCCAGAGGCAAACGCAGGCCCTTCTGCACGGCCACCCACGGGTGGGCCGGCCGTAGCGGCACACCCAGAGGCACACGCAAAAAGTTCTGCACGCCCACCCACGGGTGGGCCGGCCGTGGCGGCACACACAGAGGCAACCGCAGGCCCTTCTGCACGCCCACCCACGGGTGGGCCGGCCGTGGCGGCACACCCGGAGTCAACGGCAAACCCTTCTGCACGCCCACCCACGGGTGGGCCGGCCGTGGCTGCACACCCAGTGGCACACGCAAACAGTTCTGCACGCCCACCCACGGGTGGGCCGGCCGTGGCGGCACACTGAGAGGCAACCCCAGGCCCTTCTGCACGCCCACCCACGGGTGGGCCGGCCGTGGCTGCACACCCAGTGGCACACGCAAACAGTTCTGCACGCCCACCCACGGGTGGGCCGGCCGTGGCGGCACACCCAGAGGCAACCGCAGGCCTTTCTGCACGCCCACCCACGGGTGGGCCGGCCGTGGCGGCACACCCAGAGGCAACCGCAAACCCTTCTGCACGCCCACCCTCGGGTGGGCCGGCCGTGGCGGCACACCCAGTGGCACACGCAAACAGTTCTGCACGCCCCACCCCACGGGTGGGCCGGTTGTGGCGGCACACCCAGTGGCACACGCAAACAGTTCTGCACGCCCACTCCACGGGTGGGCCGGCCGTGGCGGCACACCCCAGAGGCAACCGCAAACCCTTCTGCACGCCCACTCCACGGGTGGGCCGGCCGTGGCGGCACACCCAGTGGCACACGCAAACAGTTCTGCACGCCCACCCACGGGTGGGCCGGCCGTGGCGGCACACCCAGAGGCAACCGCAGGCCCTTCTGCACGCCCACTCACGGGTGGGCCGGCCGTGGCGGCACACCCAGAGGCAACCGCAAACCCTTCTGCACGCCCACCCACGGGTGGGCCGGCCGTGGCGGCACACCCAGAGGCAACCGCAAACAGTTCTGCACGCCCACCCACGGGTGGGCCGGCCGAGGCTGCACACCCAGTGGCACACGCAAACAGTTCTGCACGCCCACCCACGGGTGGGCCGGCCGTGGCGGCACACCCAGAGGCAAACGCAGGCACTTCTGCACGCCCACCCTCGGGTGGGCCGGCCGTGGCGGCACATCCAGTGGCACACGCAAACAGTTCTGCACGCCCAACCACGGGTGGGCCGGCCGTGGCGGCACACTTAGTGGCACACGCAAAGAGTTCTGCACGCCAGCCACGGTTGAGCCGGGCGGTGGCGGCACACCCCAGTGGCACACGCAAACCGCTTCTGCACGCCCCACCCACGGGTGGGCCGGCGGTGGCTGCACACCCAGTGGCACACGCAAACAGTTCTGCACGCCCACCCACGGGTGGGCCGGTTGTGGCGGCACACCCAGTGGCACACGCAAACAGTTCTGCACGCCCACCCACGGGTGGGCCGGCCGTGGCGGCACACCCAGAGGCAACCGCAAACCCTTCTGCACGCCCCACTCCACGGGTGGGCCGGCCGTGGCGGCACACCCATTGGCACACGCAAACAGTTCTGCACGCCCACCCACGGGTGGGCCGGCTGTGGCGGCACACCCAGAGGCAACCGCAAGCCCTTCTGCACGCCCCACCCACGGGTGGGCCGGCCGTGGCGGCACACCCCAGAGGCAACCGCAAACCCTTCTGCACGCGCAGCCATGGGTGGGCCGGCCGTGGCGGCACACCCAGTGGCACACGCAAACAGTTCTGCACGCCCACTCCACGGGTGGGCCGGCCGTAGCGGCACACCCCAGTGGCACACGCAGGCCCTTCTGCACGCCCACCCACGGGTGGCCCCGGCCGTGGCGGCACACCCCAGAGGCAACCGCAGGCCCTTCTGCACGCCCACCCCACGGGTGGGCCGGCCGTGGCGGCACACCCCAGAGGCAACCGCAAACCCTTCTGCACGCCAACCTCGGGTAGGCCGGCCGTGGCGGCACACCCAGTGGCACACGTAAACAGTTCTGCACGCCCCACCCACGGGTGGGCCGGTTGTGGCGGCACACCCAGTGGCACACGCAAACAGTTCTGCACGCCCACCCACGGGTGGGCCGGCCGTGGCGGCACATCCAGTGGCACACGCAAACAGTTCTGCACGCCACTCCACGGGTGGGCCGGCCGTGGCGGCACACCCAGAGGCAAACGCAGGCATCTTCTGCACGCCCACCCACGGGTGGGCCGGCCGTGGCGGCACATCCAGTGGCACACGCAAACAGTTCTGCACGCCCAACCACGGGTGGGCCGGCCGTGGCGGCACACTTAGTGGCACACGCAAAGAGTTCTGCACGCCAGCCAAGGGTGAGCCGGGCGGTGGCGGCACACCCAGTGGCACACGCAAACCCTTCTGCACGCCCCACCCACGGGTGGGCCGGCCGTGGCTGCACACCCAGTGGCACACGCAAACAGTTCTGCACGCCCACCCACGGGTGGGCCGGTTGTGGCGGCACACCCCAGTGGCACACGCAAACAGTTCTGCACGCCCACCCACGGGTGGGCCGGCCGTGGCGGCACACCCAGAGGCAACCGCAAACCCTTCTGCACGCCCCACCCACGGGTGGGCCGGCCGTGGCGGCACACCCCAGAGGCACACCGCAAACCGTTCTGCACGCCCCACCCACGGGTGGGCCGGCCGTGGCGGCACACCCAGAGGCAACCGCAAACCCTTCTGCACGCCCACCCACGGGTGGGCCGGCCGTGGCGGCACACCCCAGTGGCACACGCAAACAGTTCTGCACGCCCCACCCCACGGGTGGGCCGGCCGTGGCGGCACACCCAGTGGCACACGCAAACAGTTCTGCACGCCCCACCCACGGGTGGGCCGGCTGTGGCGGCACACCCCAGTGGCACACGCAAACAGTTCTGCACGCCCCACCCCACGGGTGGGCCGGCCGTGGCGGCACACCCAGAGGCAACCGCAAACCCTTCTGCACGCCCACCCACGGGTGGGCCGGCCGTGGCGGCACACCCAGTGGCACACGCAAACAGTTCTGCACGCCCACCCACGGGTGGGCCGGCTGTGGCGGCACACCCCAGAGGCAACCGCAGGCCCTTCTGCACGCCCCACTCACGGGTGGGCCGGCCGTGGCGGCACACCCCAGAGGCAACCGCAAACCCTTCTGCACGCCCCACCCACGGGTGGGCCGGCCGTGGCGGCACACCCCAGTGGCACACGCAAACAGTTCTGCACGCCCCACCCCACGGGTGGGCCGGCTGTGGCGGCACACCCCAGAGGCAACCGCAGGCCCTTCTGCACGCCCCACTCACGGGTGGGCCGGCCGTGGCGGCACACCCAGAGGCAACCGCAAACCCCTTCTGCACGCGCAGCCATGGGTGGGCCGGCCGTGGCGGCACACCCAGTGGCACACGCAAACAGTTCTGCACGCCCCACCCACGGGTGGCCCCGGCCGTGGCGGCACACCCAGAGGCAACCGCAGGCCCTTCTGCACGCCCACCCACGGGTGGGCCGGCCGTGGCGGCACACCCCAGAGGCAACCGCAAACCCTTCTGCACGCCCCACCCTCGGGTAGGCCGGCCGTGGCGGCACACCCAGTGGCACACGTAAACAGTTCTGCACGCCCACCCACGGGTGGGCCGGTTGTGGCGGCACACCCAGTGGCACACGCAAACAGTTCTGCACGCCCACCCCACGGGTGGGCCGGCCGTGGCGGCACATCCAGTGGCACACGCAAACAGTTCTGCACGCCCACCCACGGGTGGGCCGGCCGTGGCGGCACACCCAGAGGCAAACGCAGGCACTTTCTGCACGCCCCACCCCACGGGGTGGGCCGGCCGTGGCGGCACATCCAGTGGCACACGCAAACAGTTCTGCACGCGCAACCACGGGTGGGCCGGCCGTGGCGGCACACTTAGTGGCACACGCAAAGAGTTCTGCACGCCAGCCACGGGTGAGCCGGCGGTGGCGGCACACCCCAGTGGCACACGCAAACCCTTCTGCACGCCCACCCCACGGGTGGGCCGGCCGTGGCGGCACACCCCAGAGGCAACACGCAAACCCTTCTGCACGCCCACCCACGGGTGGGCCGGCCGTGGCGGCACACCCCAGTGGCAACACGCAAACACTTCTGCACGCCCCACCCACGGGTGGGCCGGCCGTGGCGGCACACCCAGAGGCAACACGCAAACAGTTCTGCACGCCCACCCACGGGTGGGCCGGCCGTGGCGGCACACCCCAGTGGCACACGCAAACAGTTCTGCACGCCCACCCCACGGGTGGGCCGGCTGTGGCGGCACACCCCAGTGGCACACGCAAACAGTTCTGCACGCCCACCCACGGGTGGGCCGGCCGTGGCGGCACACCCAGAGGCAACACGCAAACCCTTCTGCACGCCCCACCCACGGGTGGGCCGGCCGTGGCGGCACACCCAGTGGCACACGCAAACAGTTCTGCACGCCCCACCCACGGGTGGGCCGGCCGTGGCGGCACACCCAGTGGCACACGCAAACAGTTCTGCACGCCCACCCACGGGTGGGCCGGCCGTGGCGGCACACCCCAGAGGCAACACGCAGGCCCTTCTGCACGCCCCACCCACGGGTGGGCCGGCCGTGGCGGCACACCCAGAGGCAACCGCAAACCCTTCTGCACGCCCCACCCACGGGTGGGCCGGCCGTGGCGGCACACCCCAGTGGCACACGCAAACAGTTCTGCACGCCCACCCACGGGTGGGCCGGCCGTGGCGGCACACCCAGTGGCACACGCAAACAGTTCTGCACGCCCCACCCACGGGTGGGCCGGCCGTGGCGGCACACCCAGAGGCACACGCAAACAGTTCTGCACGCCCACTCCACGGGTGGGCCGGCCGTGGCGGCACACCCAGAGGCAACACGCAGGCACCTTCTGCACGCCCCACCCACGGGTGGGCCGGCCGTGGCGGCACATCCAGTGGCACACGCAAACAGTTCTGCACGCCCCACCCACGGGTGGGCCGGCCGTGGCGGCACACCCAGTGGCACACGCAAACAGTTCTGCACGCCCACCCACGGGTGGGCCGGCCGTGGCGGCACACCCCAGTGGCACACGCAAACAGTTCTGCACGCCCACCCACGGGTGGGCCGGCCGTGGCGGCACACCCAGTGGCACACGCAAACAGTTCTGCACGCCCCACCCCACGGGTGGGCCGGCCGTGGCGGCACACCCAGAGGCAACACGCAAACCCTTCTGCACGCCCCACCCACGGGTGGGCCGGCCGTGGCGGCACACCCCAGTGGCACACGCAAACAGTTCTGCACGCCCCACCCACGGGTGGGCCGGCTGTGGCGGCACACCCAGAGGCACACGCAGGCCCTTCTGCACGCCCACTCACGGGTGGGCCGGCCGTGGCGGCACACCCCAGAGGCAACACGCAAACCCTTCTGCACGCCCCACTCCACGGGTGGGCCGGCCGTGGCGGCACACCCAGTGGCACACGCAAACAGTTCTGCACGCCCCACCCCACGGGTGGGCCGGCCGTGGCGGCACACCCCAGTGGCACACGCAAACAGTTCTGCACGCCCACCCACGGGTGGGCCGGCCGTGGCGGCACACCCAGAGGCAACACGCAGGCCCTTCTGCACGCCCACCCACGGGTGGGCCGGCCGTGGCGGCACACCCCAGAGGCAACCGCAGGACCCTTCTGCACGCCCACCCACGGGTGGGCCGGCCGTGGCGGCACACCCAGTGGCACACGCAAACAGTTCTGCACGCCCACCCACGGGTGGGCCGGCCGTGGCGGCACACCCCAGAGGCACACGCAGGCTCTTCTGCACGCCCACCCACGGGTGGGCCGGCCGTGGCGGCACACCCCAGAGGCAACACGCAAACCCCTTCTGCACGCCCACCCACGGGTGGGCCGGCCGTGGCGGCACACCCAGTGGCACACGCAAACAGTTCTGCACGCCCCACCCACGGGTGGGCCGGCCGTGGCGGCACACCCCAGTGGCACACGCAAACAGTTCTGCACGCCCACCCACGGGTGGGCCGGCCGTGGCGGCACACCCCAGTGGCACACGCAAACAGTTCTGCACGCCCACCCACGGGTGGGCCGGCCGTGGCGGCACACCCAGAGGCAACCGCAAACCCTTCTGCACGCCCACCCACGGGTGGGCCGGCCGTGGCGGCACACCCAGTGGCACACGCAAACAGTTCTGCACGCCCACCCACGGGTGGGCCGGCCGTGGCGGCACACCCAGAGGCAACACGCAGGCACTTCTGCACGCCCACTCACGGGTGGGCCGGCCGTGGCGGCACACCCAGAGGCACACCGCAAACCCTTCTGCACGCCCCACCCACGGGTGGGCCGGCCGTGGCGGCACACCCAGTGGCACACGCAAACAGTTCTGCACGCCCACCCACGGGTGGGCCGGCCGTGGCGGCACACCCAGTGGCACACGCAAACAGTTCTGCACGCCCACCCCACGGGTGGGCCGGCCGTGGCGGCACACCCAGAGGCAACCGCAGGCCCTTCTGCACGCCCCACCCACGGGTGGGCCGGCCGTGGCGGCACACCCAGAGGCAACCGCAAACCCTTCTGCACGCCCACCCACGGGTGGGCCGGCCGTGGCGGCACACCCAGAGGCACACCGCAAACAGTTCTGCACGCCCACCCACGGGTGGGCCGGCCGTGGCGGCACACCCAGTGGCACACGCAAACAGTTCTGCACGCCCACCCACGGGTGGGCCGGCCGTGGCGGCACACCCAGTGGCACACGCAAACAGTTCTGCACGCCCACCCACGGGTGGGCCGGCCGTGGCGGCACACCCAGAGGCAACACGCAGGCACTTCTGCACGCCCACCCACGGGTGGGCCGGCCGTGGCGGCACATCCAGTGGCACACGCAAACAGTTCTGCACGCCCACCCACGGGTGGGCCGGCCGTGGCGGCACACCCAGTGGCAACACGCAAACAGTTCTGCACGCCCCACCCCACGGGTGGGCCGGCCGTGGCGGCACACCCCAGTGGCAACACGCAAACAGTTCTGCACGCCCACCCACGGGTGGGCCGGCCGTGGCGGCACACCCCAGTGGCACACGCAAACAGTTCTGCACGCCCACCCACGGGTGGGCCGGCCGTGGCGGCACACCCCAGAGGCAACACGCAAACCCTTCTGCACGCCCCACTCACGGGTGGGCCGGCCGTGGCGGCACACCCCAGAGGCAACCGCAAACCCTTCTGCACGCCCCACCCCACGGGTGGGCCGGCCGTGGCGGCACACCCAGTGGCACACGCAAACAGTTCTGCACGCCCACCCACGGGTGGGCCGGCCGTGGCGGCACACCCAGTGGCACACGCAAACAGTTCTGCACGCCCACCCACGGGTGGGCCGGCCGTGGCGGCACACCCAGAGGCAACACGCAGACAGCTTCTGCACGCCCACCCACGGGTGGGCCGGCCGTGGCGGCACACCCAGAGGCAACACGCAAGACCGTTCTGCACGCCCACCCACGGGTGGGCCGGCCGTGGCGGCACACCCAGTGGCACACGCAAACAGTTCTGCACGCCCACCCACGGGTGGGCCGGCCGCGGCGGCACACCCAGAGGCACACGCAAGTCCTTTCTGCACGCCCACCCACGGGTGGGCCGGCCGTGGCGGCACACCCAGAGGCAACCGCAGACACTTCTGCACGCCCACCCACGGGTGGGCCGGCCGTGGCGGCACACCCAGAGGCACACGCAGGCACTTCTGCACGCCCACCCACGGGTGGGCCGGCCGTGGCGGCACACCCAGTGGCACACCGCAAACACTTCTGCACGCCCACCCACGGGTGGGCCGGCCGTGGCTGCACACCCAGTGGCACACGCAAACAGTTCTGCACGCCCACTCCACGGGTGGGCCGGCCGTGGCGGCACACCCAGTGGCACACGCAAACAGTTCTGCACGCCAGCCACGGGTGAGCCGGCTGTGGCGGCACACCCAGTGGACACGCATACAGTTCTGCACGCCCACCCACGGGTGGGCCGGCCGTGGCGGCACATCCAGTGGCACACGCAAACAGTTCTGCACGCCCACCCACGGGTGGGCCGGCCGTGGCGGCACACCCAGTGGCGCACGCAAACACGTTCTGCACGCCCACCCACGGGTGGGCCGGCCGTGGCGGCACACCCAGTGGCACACGCAAACATTTCTGCACGCCCACCCACGGGTGGGCCGGCCGTGGCGGCACACCCAGAGGCAACACGCAAACCCTTCTGCACGCCCACCCACGGGTGGGCCGGCCGTGGCGGCACACCCAGAGGCACACGCAAACAGTTCTGCACGCCCACCCACGGGTGGGCCGGCCGTGGCGGCACACCCAGAGGCACACCGCAGACAGCTTCTGCACGCCCACTCCACGGGTGGGCCGGCCGTGGCGGCACACCCAGAGGCAACACGCAAACCCTTCTGCACGCCCACCCACGGGTGGGCCGGCCGTGGCGGCACACCCAGAGGCAACCGCAAACAGTTCTGCACGCCCACCCACGGGTGGGCCGGCCGTGGCGGCACACCCAGTGGCACACGCAAACAGTTCTGCACGCCCACCCACGGGTGGGCCGGCCGTGGCGGCACACCCAGAGGCAACCGCAGGCCCTTCTGCACGCCCACCCACGGGTGGGCCGGCCGTGGCGGCACACCCAGAGGCAACCGCAAACCCTTCTGCACGCCCACCCACGGGTAGGCCGGCCGTGGCGGCACACCCAGTGGCACACGCAAACAGTTCTGCACGCCCACCCACGGGTGGGCCGGTTGTGGCGGCACACCCAGTGGCACACGCAAACAGTTCTGCACGCCCACCCACGGGTGGGCCGGCCGTGGCGGCACATCCAGTGGCACACGCAAACAGTTCTGCACGCCCACCCACGGGTGGGCCGGCCGTGGCGGCACACCCAGAGGCAAACGCAGGCACTTCTGCACGCCCACCCACGGGTGGGCCGGCCGTGGCGGCACATCCAGTGGCACACGCAAACAGTTCTGCACGCCCAACCACGGGTGGGCCGGCCGTGGCGGCACACTTAGTGGCACACGCAAAGAGTTCTGCACGCCAGCCACGGGTGAGCCGGCGGTGGCGGCACACCCAGTGGCACACGCAAACAGTTCTGCACGCCCACCCACGGGTGGGCCGGCCGTGGCTGCACACCCAGTGGCACACGCAAACAGTTCTGCACGCCCACCCACGGGTGGGCCGGCTGTGGCGGCACACCCAGTGGCACACGCAAACAGTTCTGCACGCCCACCCACGGGTGGGCCGGCCGTGGCGGCACACCCAGAGGCAACCGCAAACCCTTCTGCACGCCCACCCACGGGTGGGCCGGCCGTGGCTGCACACCCAGTGGCACACGCAAACAGTTCTGCACGCCCACCCACGGGTGGGCCGGTTGTGGCGGCACACCCAGTGGCACACGCAAACAGTTCTGCACGCCCACCCACGGGTGGGCCGGCCGTGGCGGCACACCCAGAGGCAACCGCAAACCCTTCTGCACGCCCACCCACGGGTGGGCCGGCCGTGGCGGCACACCCAGTGGCACACGCAAACAGTTCTGCACGCCCACCCACGCGTGGGCCGGCTGTGGCGGCACACCCAGAGGCAACCGCAGGCCCTTCTGCACGCCCACTCACGGGTGGGCCGGCCGTGGCGGCACACCCAGAGGCAACCGCAAACCCTTCTGCACGCCCACCCACGGGTGGGCCGGCCGTGGCGGCACACCCAGTGGCACACGCAAACAGTTCTGCACGCCCACCCACGGGTGGGCCGGCCGTAGCGGCACACCCAGTGGCACACGCAAACAGTTCTGCACGCCCACCCACGGGTGGCCCGGCCGTGGCGGCACACCCAGAGGCAACCGCAGGCCCTTCTGCACGCCCACCCACGGGTGGGCCGGCCGTGGCGGCACACCCAGACGGAACCGCAGGACCTTCTGCACGCCCACCCACGGGTGGGCCGGCCGTGGCGGCACACCCAGTGGCACACGCAAACAGTTCTGCACGGCCACCCACGGGTGGGCCGGCCGTGGCGGCACACCCAGAGGCACACGCAGGCCCTTCTGCACGCCCACCCACGGGTGGGCCGGCCGTGGCGGCACACCCAGAGGCAACCGCAGGCACTTCTGCACGCCCACGCACGGGTGGGCCGGCCGTGGCGGCACAGCCAGAGGCAAACGCAGGCACTTCTGCACGCCCACCCACGGGTGGGCCGGCCGTGGCGGCACACCCAGTGGCACACGCAAACACTTCTGCACGCCCACCCACGGGTGGGCCGGCCGTGGCGGCACACCCAGTGGCACATGCAAACAGTTCTGCACGCCCACCCACGGGTGGGCCGGCCGTGGCGGCACACTCAGTGGCACACGCAAAGAGTTCTGCACGCCAGCCACGGGTGAGCCGGCCGTGGCGGCACACCCAGTGGATCACGCATACAGTTCTGCACGCCCACCCACGGGTGGGCCGGCCGTGGCGGCACATCCAGTGGCACACGCAAACAGTTCTGCACGCCCACCCACGGGTGGGCCGGCCGTGGCGGCACACCCAGTGGCACACGCAAACACTTCTGCACGCCCACCCACGGGTGGGCCGGCCGTGGCGGCACACCCAGTGGCACACGCAAAACATTTCTGCACGCCCACCCACGGGTGGGCCGGCCGTGGCGGCACACCCAGAGGCAAACGCAGGCCCTTCTGCACGGCCACCCACGGGTGGGCCGGCCGTGGCGGCACACCCAGAGGCACACGCAAACAGTTCTGCACGCCCACCCACGGGTGGGCCGGCCGTGGCGGCACACCCAGAGGCAACCGCAGGCCCTTCTGCACGCCCACCCACGGGTGGGCCGGCCGTGGCGGCACACCCAGAGGCAACGCAAACAGTTCTGCACGCCTCACCCACGGGTGGGCCGGCCGTGGCGGCACACCCAGAGGCAACCGCAAACCCTTCTGCACGCCCACCCACGGGTGGGCCGGCCGTGGCGGCACACCCAGTGGCAACACGCAAACAGTTCTGCACGCCACGCCACGGGTGAGCCGGCCGTGGCGGCACACCCAGTGGCACACGCAAACAGTTCTGCACGCCCACCCACGGGTGGGCCGGCCGTGGCGGCACACCCAGTGGCACACGCAAACAGTTCTGCACGCCCACCCACGGGTGGGCCGGCCGTGGCGGCACACCCAGTGGCAACACGCAAACAGTTCTGCACGCCCACCCACGGGTGGGCCGGCCGTGGCGGCACACCCAGAGGCAACCGCAGACCTTTCTGCACGCCCACTCCACGGGTGGGCCGGCCGTGGCGGCACACCCAGTGGCACACGCAAACAGTTCTGCACGCCCACCCACGGGTGGGCCGGCCGTGGCGGCACACCCAGTGGCACACGCAAACAGTTCTGCACGCCCACTCCACGGGTGGGCCGGCCGTGGCGGCACATCCAGTGGCACACGCAAACAGTTCTGCACGCCCACCCACGGGTGGGCCGGCCGTGGCGGCACACCCAGAGGCAAACGCAGGCACTTTCTGCACGCCCACCCACGGGTGGGCCGGCCGTGGCGGCACATCCAGTGGCACACGCAAACAGTTCTGCACGCCCACCCACGGGTGGGCCGGCCGTGGCGGCACACCTAGTGGCACATCGCAAAGAGTTCTGCACGCCAGCCACGGGTGATCCGGCGGTGGCGGCACACCCAGTGGCACACGCAAACCCTTCTGCACGCCCACCCACGGGTGGGCCGGCTGTGGCGGCACACCCAGTGGCACACGCAAACAGTTCTACACGCCCACTCACGGGTGGGCCGGCCGTGGCGGCACAGCAAGAGGCAACCGCAAACCCTTCTGCACGCCCACTCCACGGGTGGGCCGGCCGTGGCGGCACACCCAGTGGCACACGCAAACAGTTCTGCACGCCCACCCACGGGTGGGCCGGCCGTGGCGGCACACCCAGTGGCACACGCAAACAGTTCTGCACGCCCACCCACGGGTGGGCCGGCCGTGGCGGCACACCCAGTGGCACACGCAAACAGTTCTGCACGCCCACCCACGGGTGGGCCGGCCGTGGCGGCACACCCAGAGGCAACCGCAAACCCTTCTGCACGCCCACCCACGGGTGGGCCGGCCGTGGCGGCACACCCAGTGGCGCACGCAAACAGTTCTGCACGCCCACCCACGGGTGGGCCGGCTGTGGCGGCACACCCAGAGGCAACCGCAGGCCCTTCTGCACGCCCACTCACGGGTGGGCCGGCCGTGGCGGCACACCCAGAGGCAACCGCAAACCCTTCTGCACGCCCACCCACGGGTGGGCCGGTCGTGGCGGCACACCCAGTGGCACACGCAAACAGTTCTGCACGCCCACCCACGGGTGGGCCGGCCGTGGCGGCACACCCAGTGGCACACGCAAACAGTTCTGCACGCCCACCCACGGGTGGCCCGGCCGTGGCGGCACACCCAGAGGCAACCGCAGGCCCTTCTGCACGCCCACCCACGGGTGGGCCGGCCGTGGCGGCACACCCAGAGGCAACCGCAAACCCTTCTGCACGCCCACCCTCGGGTAGGCCGGCCGTGGCGGCACACCCAGTGGCACACGCAAACAGTTCTGCACGCCCACCCACGGGTGGGCCGGTTGTGGCGGCACACCCAGTGGCACACGCAAACAGTTCTGCACGCCCACCCACGGGTGGGCCGGCCGTGGCGGCACACCCAGTGGCACACGCAAACAGTTCTGCACGCCCACCCACGGGTGGGCCGGCCGTGGCGGCACACCCAGAGGCAAACGCAGGCACTTCTGCACGCCCACCCACGGGTGGGCCGGCCGTGGCGGCACATCCAGTGGCACACGCAAACTTTTCTGCACGCCCACCCACGGGTGGGCCGGCCGTGGCGGCACACGCAGTGGCACACGCAAAGAGTTCTGCACGCCCACCCACGGGTAGGCCGGCCGTGGCGGCACACCCAGAGGCACACGCAGGCCCTTCTGCACGCCCACCCACGGGTGGGCCGGCCGTGGCGGCACACCCAGAGGCAACCGCAAACCCTTCTGCACGCCCACCCACGGGTGCGCCGGCCGTGGCGGCACACCCAGTGGCACACGCAAACAGTTCTGCACGCCCACCCACGGGTGGGCCGGCCGTGGCGGCACACCCATTGGCACACGCAAACAGTTCTGCACGCCCACCCACGGGTGGGCCGGCCGTGGCAGCACACCCAGAGGCAAACCCAAGCCTTTCTGCACGCCCACCCACGAATGGGCCGGCCGTGGCGGCACACCCAGAGGCAACCGCAGGCGCTTCTGCACGCCCACCCACGGGTGGGCCGGCCGTAGCGGCACACCCAGAGGCACACGCAAACAGTTCTGCACGCCCAACCATGGGTGGCCGGCCGTGGCGGCACACCCAGAGGCAACTGCCGGCCCTTCTGCACGCCCACCCACGGGTAAGCCGGCCGTGGCGGCACACACGGAGGAACCGCAAACCCTTCTGCACGCCCACCCACGGGTGGGCCGGCCGTGGCGGCACACCCAGAGGCAAACGCAGGACCTTCTGCACACCTACCCACGGGTGGGCCGACCGTTCGGCACAACCAGAGGCACACGCAAACAGTTCTGCACGCCCACCCACGGGTGGGCCGGCCATGGCGGCACACCCATTGGCACACGCAAACAGTTCTGCACGCACACCCACGAGTGAACCGGCCGTGGCGGCACACCCAGAGGCACACGCAAACAGTTCTGCACGCCCACCCACGGGTGGGCCGGCCGTGGCGGCACACTGAGAGGCAACCCCAGACCCTTCTGCACGCCCACCCACGGGTGGGCCGGCCGTGGCTGCACACCCAGTGGCACACGCAAACAGTTCTGCACGCCCACCCACGGGTGGGCCGGCCGTGGCGGCACACCCAGAGGCAAACGCAGGCCTTTCTGCACGCCCACCCACGGGTGGGCCGGCCGTGGCGGCACACCCAGAGGCAACCGCAAACCCTTCTGCACGCCCACCCTCGGGTGGGCCGGCCGTGGCGGCACACCCAGTGGCACACGTAAACAGTTCTGCACGCCCACCCACGGGTGGGCCGGTCGTGGCGGCACACCCAGTGGCACACGCAAACAGTTCTGCACGCCCACCCACGGGTGGGCCGGCCGTGGCGGCACACCCAGAGGCAAACGCAGGCACTTCTGCACGCCCACCCACGGGTGGGCCGGCCGTGGCGGCACATCCAGTGGCACACGCAAACAGTTCTGCACGCCCAACCACGGGTGGGCCGGCCGTGGCGGCACACCCAGTGGCACACGCAAACAGTTCTGCACGCCCACCCACGGGTGGGCCGGCCGTGGCGGCACACCCAGAGGCAACCGCAGGCCCTTCTGCACGCCCACTCACGGGTGGGCCGGCCGTGGCGGCACACCCAGAGGCAACCGCAAACCCTTCTGCACGCCCACCCACGGGTGGGCCGGCCGTGGCGGCACACCCAGTGGCACACGCAAACAGTTCTGCACGCCCACCCACGGGTGGGCCGGCCGTGGCGGCACACCCAGTGGCACACGCAAACAGTTCTGCACGCCCACCCACGGGTGGGCCGGCCGTGGCGGCACACCCAGAGGCAAACGCAGGCCCTTCTGCACGCCCACCCACGGGTGGGCCGGCCGTGGCGGCACACCCAGAGGCAACACGCAGAACCTTTCTGCACGCCCACCCACGGGTGGGCCGGCCGTGGCGGCACACCCAGTGGCACACCGCAAACAGTTCTGCACGCCCACCCACGGGTGGGCCGGCCGTGGCGGCACACCCAGAGGCACACGCAAGCACTTCTGCACGCCCACCCACAGGTGGGCCGGCCGTGGCGGCACACCCAGAGGCAACACGCAGGCACTTCTGCACGCCCACGCCACGGGTGGGCCGGCCGTGGCGGCACACCCAGAGGCAAACGCAGGCACTTCTGCACGCCCACCCACGGGTGGGCCGGCCGTGGCGGCACACCCAGTGGCACACGCAAACAGTTCTGCACGCCCACCCACGGGTGGGCGGGCCGTGGCGGCACACCCAGTGGCACATGCAAACAGTTCTGCACGCCCACCCACGGGTGGGCCGGCCGTGGCGGCACACCCAGTGGCACACGCAAAGCAGTTCTGCACGCCAGCCACGGGTGAGCCGGCCGTGGCGGCACACCCAGTGGCATCACGCAAACAGTTCTGCACGCCCACCCACGGGTGGGCCGGCCGTGGCGGCACACCCAGTGGCACACGCAAACAGTTCTGCACGCCCACCCACGGGTGGGCCGGCCGTGGCGGCACACCCAGTGGCACACGCAAACACTTCTGTACGCCCACCCACGGGTGGGCCGGCCGTGGCGGCACACCCAGTAACACACGAAAACATTTCTGCACGCCAACCCACGGGTGGGCCGGCCGTGGCGGCACACCCAGAGGCAAACGCAGGCCCTTCTGCACGCCCACCCACGGGTGGGCCGGCCGTAGCGGCACACCCAGAGGCACACGCAAACAGTTCTGCACGCCCACCCACGGGTGGGCCGGCCGTGGCGGCACACCCAGAGGCAACCGCAGGCCCTTCTGCACGCCCACCCACGGGTGGGCCGGCCGTGGCGGCACACCCAGAGGCAACCGCAAACCCTTCTGCACGCCCACCCACGGGTGGGCCGGCCGTGGCGGCACACCCAGTGGCACACGCAAACAGTTCTGCACGCCCACCCACGGGTGGGCCGGCCGTGGCGGCACACCCAGTGGCACACGCAAACAGTTCTGCACGCCCACCCACGGGTGGGCCGGCCGTGGCGGCACACCCAGTGGCACACGCAAACAGTTCTGCACGCCCACCCACGGGTGGGCCGGCCGTGGCGGCACACCCAGAGGCAACACGCAAGCACTTCTGCACGCCCACCCACGGGTGGGCCGGCCGTGGCGGCACACCCAGTGGCACACGCAAACAGTTCTGCACGCCCACCCACGGGTGGGCCGGCCGTGGCGGCACACCCAGTGGCACACGCAAACAGTTCTGCACGCCCACCCACGGGTGGGCCGGCCGTGGCGGCACACCCAGAGGCACACGCAGGCCCTTCTGCACGCCCACCCACGGGTGGGCCGGCCGTGGCGGCACACCCAGAGGCAACCGCAAACCCTTCTGCACGCCCACCCACGGGTGGGCCGGCCGTGGCGGCACACCCAGTGGCACACGCAAACAGTTCTGCACGCCCACCCACGGGTGGGCCGGCCGTGGCGGCACACCCAGTGGCACACGCAAACAGTTCTGCACGCCCACCCACGGGTGGGCCGGCCGTGGCAGCACACCCAGAGGCAAACCGCAAGCCTTTCTGCACGCCCACCCACGGATGGGCCGGCCGTGGCGGCACACCCAGAGGCAACCGCAGGCGCTTCTGCACGCCCACCCACGGGTGGGCCGGCCGTGGCGGCACACCCAGAGGCACACGCAAACAGTTCTGCACGCCAACCACGGGTGGCCGGCCGTGGCGGCACACCCAGAGGCAACTGCAGGCCCTTCTGCACGCCCACCCACGGGTGAGCCGGCCGTGGCGGCACACCCAGAGGCAACCGCAAACCCTTCTGCACGCCCACCCACGGGTGGGCCGGCCGTGGCGGCACACCCAGAGGCAAACGCAGGACCTTCTGCACGCCTACCCACGGGTGGGCCGGACCGCTCGGCACAACCAGAGGCACACGCAAACAGTTCTGCACGCCCACCCACGGGTGGGCCGGCCGTGGCGGCACACCCATTGGCACACGCAAACAGTTCTGCACGCACACCCACGAGTGAACCGGCCGTGGCGGCACACCCAGAGGCACACGCAAACAGTTCTGCACGCCCACCCACGGGTGGGCCGGCCGTGGCGGCACACCGAGAGGCAACCCGCAGACCCTTCTGCACGCCCACCCACGGGTGGGCCGGCCGTGGCTGCACACCCAGTGGCACACGCAAACAGTTCTGCACGCCCACCCACGGGTGGGCCGGCCGTGGCGGCACACCCAGAGGCAACCGCAGGCCTTTCTGCACGCCCACCCACGGGTGGGCCGGCCGTGGCGGCACACCCAGAGGCAACCGCAAACCCTTCTGCACGCCCACCTCGGGTGGGCCGGCCGTGGCGGCACACCCAGTGGCACACGTAAACAGTTCTGCACGCCCACCCACGGGTGGGCCGGGCCGTGGCGGCACACCCAGTGGCACACGCAAACAGTTCTGCACGCCCACCCACGGGTGGGCCGGCCGTGGCGGCACACCCAGAGGCAAACGCAGGCACTTCTGCACGCCCACCCACGGGTGGGCCGGCCGTGGCGGCACACCCAGTGGCACACGCAAACAGTTCTGCACGCCCACCCACGGGTGGGCCGGCCGTGGCGGCACACCCAGTGGCACACGCAAAGCAGTTCTGCACGCTCAGCCACGGGTGAGCCGGGCCGTGGCGGCACACCCAGAGGCAACCGCAGAGCCCTTCTGCACGCCCACTCACGGGTGGGCCGGCCGTGGCGGCACACCCAGAGGCAACCGCAAACCCTTCTGCACGCCCACCCACGGGTGGGCCGGCCGTGGCGGCACACCCAGTGGCACACGCAAACAGTTCTGCACGCCCACCCACGGGTGGGCCGGCCGTGGCGGCACACCCAGTGGCACACGCAAACAGTTCTGCACGCCCACCCACGGGTGGCCCGGCCGTGGCGGCACACCCAGAGGCAACCGCAGGCTCTTCTGCACGCCCACCCACGGGTGGGCCGGCCGTGGCGGCACACCCAGAGGCAACCGCAGGACCGTTCTGCACGCCCACCCACGGGTGGGCCGGCCGTGGCTGCACACCCAGAGGCAACACGCAAACAGTTCTGCACGGCCACCCACGGGTGGGCCGGCCGTGGCGGCACACCCAGAGGCACACGCAGGCCGTTCTGCACGCCCACCCACAGGTGGGCCGGCCGTGGCGGCACACCCAGAGGCAACCGCAGGC
>JAKWBO010000815.1:0-26035 GCA_034336685.1 Luscinia luscinia
GGTCCCACAGCCGGCAGCGCTTCCGGCTCATCCTCTTTAAATCCTGAGTTTCTCTCTCAATCCCGGTTCATCCTTCTTTAAATCCTGATTTTCTCTCTCAATCCCGGTTTATCCTCTTTAAATCCGGATTTTCTCTCTCAATCCCGGTTTATCCCTCTTTAAATCCCGAATTTCTCTCACTTTCAGTCCATCCCTCACTAAATCCCGAGTTTCCCTCTCAATCCGGTTTATCCCTCTTTAAATCCCGAGTTTCTCTCTCAATCCCGGTTTATCCCTCTTTAAATCCCGAGTTTCTCTCTCAATCCCGGTTTATCCCTCTTTAAATCCCGAATTTCTCTCACTTTCGGTCCATCCCTCTTTAAATCCCGATTTTCCCTCTCAATCCCGGTTCATCCCTCTTTAAATCCCGATTTTCTCTCTCAATTTCGGTTCATCCCTCTTTAAATCCCGAGTTTCTCTCTCAATCCCAGCTCTTCCCCTTTTTTCCCCATCCCGAGGTTTCAGAATCTGTGAATTCGGGATCGGGGATTTCAGGACATGGGATTTTGAGATCCAGAATTTCGGGTTCTGGGATTTTGGGATCCGGGATTTTGGGAGCTTGGATTTCAGGATCCAGGATTTCAGGATCTGCGACTTTGAGATTCAGAATTTTGGCATCTGGGATTTTGGGATTCAGAGTTTTGGGTTCTGGGATTTCAGGATCCGGAATTTCAAGATCTGGGACTTTGGGATTCAGGATTTCGGGACCAGGTGCATCCATGCGGGACAGGAATTGTGGGAAAATTGTGGAGAAACTTCCACGAGACTCGGCCTCGCTGCCACGGTTGGGTTTTATCACAAAACTTTTTATTTAAACACATTCATTTATTTGATAGAAAGGATCCACAACGATTTATATTAATATAATTTATATCATTCAAATATTCCACGTAATCCATAAATTGCATATAATCCATATATCCCCATATCTCCTATATCCCATATATACACATAAATAACAAAATAATAAAATAAAATAAAATAAAATAAAATAAAATAAAATAAAATAAAATAAAATAAAATAAAATAAAATAAAATAAAATAAAATAAAATAAAATAAGTAGACAATATTTTTTAAAAACGAAACCAAAATAAATAAATTTTAAAATACGAAAATCCCCGGATTCTCCCGGTTTTCCCCTCTGGAGTTAATCAAAAGAAATTTCGGAAATTTCACCTCGGGAAAACCTCACCTCACTTTGCCTATATTTATTTTATTTATTTATTCTTTATTTTATTTATTTTCTCTCTTTTTTCACCAATTCCACCCAAAAAATTCGATTTCCCAGCAGCTGCTTGCAGGTCCCCACGGGTTTTTTTGTCCAAATTTCCCAAATTTTTTTTTGGTTGGAAAAAGCAGGAAAAGCGGGAAGGCAGCGAGGATCCAGGATTTACCTCAAATTGAGAAAAAAAATGAATTAAAAAGCTGCAAAAATCCCTCCCTGCCCTCACCACTTTTATTAAAAATCCACAATTAAAATTTTTCATTTCTTGCCGGGCTGGAAGATCAAAACCACCCCCAAAAAAATCCTTTCCTAAGGAATTCCCGTATTCCAGGTGGGAAAAATCCTCCAAAAAATAGAAATAAATGCATTTAAACCTCGGCTTAATTTCCATCCGCTTCGAAAAATGAGGGAAAAAAGTTATTTTTTAGCTATTTCAGCTCTTTTTGAGTTATTTCCTTGAATTCAACGTGCTACATCTGAAAATTTCGGAATTCCCGGCGGGAAATTTTCCTGATTTTCCCCTTTTTCGCCCCAATTAAGGTGTGAAATCTCCACCTCGTTTATTGCGGGAGAGGACGGGAGAAAATCGCTTTTTAAATGAGTTTTTAATTGCGTTTCCTGCCGATAATTCACATTTAAATCCCGCCTAAGACAGGGCGGAAAATAAAAACCGCTCCCAGCTCCGGGAGTCTCCTAATTCCAGAGAAATTTGGGAATTTTTTGGGATAAATAATTCCAGAATGGATTTGAGGCGGTGCTGATGGAGCCGGGACAGCCCGGACTCCTCCTCCAGGTCTGAAAAAAGGGGAAAATGGGGAAAAATGGGAAAAATGGGGGAAAAATGGGTGGAAATGGGGAAAATGGGGGGCAAAAAGGAAAAATTGGGGGGAAATGGGAAAAAAAAAGATTTTCCCCCTCAGCACCACCACCTTCAGCAGTTTCTCAAAGGATGGAAAAATTCGGGTTTTTCTCCCTCCGACGTAAAAAAAAAAAAATTCCTAGCTACCTCCTCCTTTAAGGTTTTATGACGAAACAAAAAACCCCCCCCCAAAAAAAAAAAAACCCAAAACCAAAAAAACCCAAACAAAAAAAATCCCCCAAACAAAAAACCCAAAACCCAAACCGAATCAAAAAATAAAACAACAAAAAACCCACAAAAAACAAATAAAAAAACCCCACAAAACCAAGCAAAAACCCAATAAAATTTTTATTTTTTAAGTAGAATTAAACTGAATTTTATTTTAATTTTCTATTTTATTTTGATTTGTGTTTTACTTCCTTTTGTGCTCATTTTGTTCATTCGGTTTTCTCTGAGTTCTCTCAGGAGTCACTTCTGGATTTGTGACCACAGAACATCTGGAGGGGAGTGACCTCTGGATTTGTGACCACAGAACATCTGGACAGAGAATGACCTCTGGATTTGTGACCACAGAACATCTGGATAAAGGAATGACCGCTGGATTTCCCTGCCTGCAGAACATCTGGACAAGGAGTGACCTCTGGATTTTTGACCACAGAACATCTGGACAGAGAATGACCTCTGGATTTGTGACCACAGAACATCTGGATAAAGGAATGACCGCTGAATTTCAGTGACCACTCAACATCTGGACAGGGAGTGAACTCTGGATTTGTGACCATAGAACATCTGGACGGGGAGTGACCCTGGATTTGTGGCCACAGAACATCTGGATAGAGGAATGATCTCTGGATTTCCTGCCTGCAGAACATCTGGACAGGGAGTGACCTCTGGATTTGTGACCACAGAACATCTGGACAGAGGAATGACCTTTGCATTTCCCTGCCCGCAGAACATCTGGACAAGGAGTGATCTCTGATTTCTGTGCCCGCCGAACATCTGGATGGGGAATGATCTCTGGATTCCTCTGCCCACAGAACATCTGGACGGGGAATGACCGCTGGATTTCAGTGACCACTCAACATCTGGATTTCAGTGACCAGAGAACATCTGGACGGGGAGTGACCTCTGGATTTGTGACCACGGAACATCTGGACAGAGAATGACCTCTGGGTTTCCCCGCCTGCAGAACATCTGGACGGGGAGTTACCTCTGGATTTCTCTGCCCACAGAACATCTGGACAGGGAATGACCTCTCCCTGAAACAAATTTCCTTTTTTTCCCCTCTCAACCTCATAAATCTCCACGATGCCCCTCGAGGATTTTTATCTCTGGCATTTGTGTTCTCCCCGCCCCCTCACACAGGTGGGGAGCAAAACCAAACAAACCCTCTCCAAAAAAAAAAAAAAAAAAAGAAGAAGAAAGCCAAATAAACATTATCAGCTATTTAACAGAGGAGGTTCTGAGTGCTCGGGGAGTGTTTGGATATCGAGTGTCGCCCCTGGCCCCGTCCCCCCGCCACCTTTGGCCGGCGCTGCCCTTTCCCGCGGGAATCGCTGCCGGAGCCCGGAGCCGGCCCAGGAGCGGCTCTGGGGGTCACAGGAGTTCGGGGGGTCACAGGAGCGGCTCAGGGGTTCACAGGAGCGGCTCGGGGGTTCACAGGAGTTCGGGGGTCACAGGAGCGGCTCGGGGGGTCACAGGAGCGGCTCGGGGGTCACAGGAGCTCTGGGGGTCACAGGAGCTCTGGGGGTTCACAGGAGCTCGGGGGGTCACAGGAGCGGCTCTGGGGGTCACAGGAGCTCTGGGGTTCACAGGAGCTTTGGGGGTTCACAGGAGCTCGGGGGGTCACAGGAGTTCGGGGGTCACAGGAGCTCTGGGGGGTCACAGGAGCTCTGGGGGGTCACAGGGGCGGCTCGGGGGTTCACAGGAGCTCTGGGGGTTCACAGGGTTCGGGCACCCGGACCGTGCCTGCCTGAGCCCGATCCATCCCCGCCCCACCCGCTCCTGCCGGGCGCGGCTCCTCCGCCCGCGGGGTCAAAGCGGTTCTTGTGCGGCGGCCGCGGCCGAGAGAGCGGCAGGGGCGGGCTTTGCTCTTTTCCCCTTTCCCCTCTTTTTTTCCTCTTTTATTTCCCCTTTTTCTCCTTTTCCCCTTCTTTTCTTCTTTCCCCCTTCCCCCCTTTGTCCCCTTTTCCTCTATCCCTTTTCCCTTTATCCCCTTTTCCCTTTATCCCCTTTTCCCTTTATCCCCTTTTCCCTTTATCCCCTTTTCCCTTTATTCCCTTTCCCCTCTTTCTTTCCTTCCCCTTTTTCTCCTTCTGCCCCATCTTCCCCTTTTTTCCCTCCCCCCTTTTTCCTTTCTTCCTTTCTTCCTTTTCCCCCTTTCCCCTTTATTCCCTTCCCTCTCCTTCTCTTTTTCCCTTTTTATTCCCCTCTTTTTCCCCTTTCCCTCTTTTTTCCCTTTCTCCTTTATTCTTTCCGCCCTTTTCTTTCCCTTTTTTCTCCTTTCCCCTTCTTCTCCTTCCCCCTGTATTTCCCCCTTCTTTCTCCTTTTTTTCCCTTTTTCTCCTTTTTTTCCCTTTTTCCCCACACCAGGGGCTGCCAGCCCTTCGTGCCACGGGGTCAAGTGGTTCTTGTGCTGCAGGCTCAGCCAGAGATAGCGACTGGGGCGGGATTTTTCCCTTTTCCTCTCTTTCCCCTCCCTTTTTCCTTTTCTTCCACTTTTTTTCTCTTTCCCCTCATTTTTTCCCTCCTTTTCCCTCCTTCTTCACCTTCCCCTCCTTTTTCCCCCATTTATCCCTTTTCCTTATTCCCTTCTTTTCTTTTTCTTTCCCCCTTTTTTCTCCTCTTTTTCCAGAACACCTGAATCTGCGAACACGAGGCTGATAAATGGTGAGATTTTGATTTTGGACACCTGATTGTGCGGACACGAGGCCGATAAACGCCGAGATTTTGGGTTTGAGCCCCGGATCTGCAGACACGAGCTGATAAACGGTGACATCCCCTCTTAAGGAGCTCAGCAGCAGCTCCAGATAATCTGTCACCGCTTCTTTCCGAGAGGAAACGCCTCAAAGCTTGGAAAATTCCCTCCCCCCCTTTCCCTCCTCTTCCCAGAGTTAAAATCCATAAAAACCATCCTCGGGGTAAAGCAGAGGTGAGGTCGCTCCTGCTCAATCCAGCCCTGGAGGGTCAGGATGCACAAACTGGGAATTATTCCAGATTTTGGGAGTCTGGGCTGGTTCCAAGATCCCCCACGGGGTTTCTGATTCCTGGTGGGAATCCTGAATATCAAATGCATTTTGTCATTTCTCTGTTTCTCCGTGTCTCCATTTCTCTATTCCTATATTTTTATATTCCTATATTTCTTAATTTCTCCATTTCTCTACTTCTCCATTTCTCCATTTCTATATTCCTATATTTCTCTATTTCTCCATTTCTCCATTTCTCTTTTTCTGTACCACGATATTTCTGTATTTCTCAATTTCTCCATTTCTCTATTCCTTTATTTCTGCATTTCTACATTTCTCTATCCCCTTCTCCCTTTATTTTTATATTCCTCTATTCCTATATTCCTCTATTCCTATATTGCTCCATTTCTTCATTTCTCCATTTCTTCATTTCCCCATTTCTCCATTTCTCCATTCCTCCATTTCTCCATTTCTCCATTTCTCCATTTCTCCATTTCTCCATTTCTCCATTTCTCCATTTCTCCATTCCTCCATTTTCCCATTTCTCCATTTCCTCATTTCCCCATTCCCTCATTTCTCCATTTCCCCATTTCTCCATTTCCCCATTTCTCCATGTCCCCATTCCTCCATTTCTCCATTTTCCCATTTCTCCATGTCCTCATTTCTCCATTTCTCCATTTCTCCATTTCTCCATTTCTCCATTTCTCCATTTCTCCATTTCCCCATTTCTCCATTCCTCCATTTCCCCATTTCTCCATTTCTCCATTTCCCCATTTCTCCATTTCCCCATTTCTCCATTTCCCCATTTCTGTATTTCTGTTTTTCTCAACTCCTCCATCTCTCCATTTCCCCATTCCACATTCCCAGCCCCCCTCTGCCCTCCCTACCAGCCCAATTTCCATAAATTCCTCTCCCACACATCCCAATTCCTTTTTCCCCAAACCACAGCCCCTCCACAGGGACATTTTTTCCGTGCAGGAACATTTTTTCCGTGCAGGAACATTTCCCGGCGCCTGCAGACGTTTGCCAAACCCCAGAACTCGGCCAACATCTGCTGAGGAGCCAGAACCATCCCCGAGCCCCAGCAGATGAGCCTGGGCTGGTTTAGAAACCACATCAAGGTTTTAAAAACCACACGGCGCCGGGAATGGGAGCTGGACGGGACAGAGCGGGAAAACGGGAACCTGGGAAATGGGAAAATGGGAAAATGGGAGATGGGAGATGGGAAAATGGGAAAATGGGAAAATTGGAAAATGGGAACATGGGAAAATAGGAGATGGGAAAATGGGAAAATGGGAGATGGGAAAATGGGAAAATGGGAAAATGGGAAAATGAGAAAACAGGAAAAAGGGAAAACGGGAAAATGGGTACATGGGAAAAGGGGAAAATGGGAAAATGGGAACACGGGAAGTGCACCCAGCAGGGAATTGGAGCGGCGCCGGGGGCTGTGACCAACATCCCGACCTGCTCTGGACATTGGACATTTGAGCATTGGACATTTGAATATTTGAATATTTGAATATTTGAACATTGGAACATTTGGACATTTGAACGTTGAACATTTGAACATTGGAGTATTTGGACATTTGAACATTGGACATTTGAATATTTGGATATTTGAACTTTTGAACATTAGAACATTGGAATATTTGGACATTTGAGCATTGGACATTTGGAAATTTGGATATTTCGACATTTGAGCATTGGACATTTGAATATTTGAATATTCGAACATTTGAACATTGGAACATTTGAACATTCAGACATTTGAACGTTTGGATAGTGGAACATTGGAACATTTGGACATTGGAACATTTGAACATTTGAACACTTGGATATTTGAACATTGGAACATTGGAACATTCGAACATTGGAACATTTGAACATTTGGACATTTGGACATTTCGCTCCTGCCGTGGATGGGAATTTTCCTCTCCGTGGTTTAAGCGAGGTCTGGGCCTGTTTCAGGGCAGGATTTTTGGGAATGTCGCAAGCTATGCCTGAGATTTTTGATTTTCCAGCCCCTGAGGAGTTGTTTAAATCATAAAGTTGTGAGGGGAGGACAGAAAAGGATGGGGGAAAAAGGAGGAAAGATAAAAATGAGGGAAGAAAAAAGGAAGAAAAGAAAAAAAGAGGAAAGAAATAGAGTGTAAAGAAAAGGAGGAAAAAATATAAAGAGGTAAGAAAAAAAGGAGGAATGAAAAAAAAGAGGAAAGAAAAAAAGGGGAAAGGAGGAAAGAATGAAAAGAGGAGGAAAGGAAAAAAAGGAGGAAAGAAAAAATAAGAAAGAAAAGGAGGAAAGAATGAAAAGTGAGGAAAGAAAAAAAGGAGGACATGAAAAATCAGGAGACATTTCCGAGGTGAAGCTGCCCAGCTGGCTGTGATTTATGGAGTGCTGAAAAGCATCTTTGGGGCTGGAGTTTATCTCGGGGCTCTCAGCCTAAACAAACAGAGATTCCGCCCATCCCCGAGGAGAATTCCAGGGGAAACGTTCCCGAGCTGGGGCTGCGCTGGAGAGAGACCCCGGGGATTCCCGGCCCTCAGGTGCTCCCTAGTGGAGCATCGGCCCAAAATCCGGTCAAAAATCCCAAAAACCCAAATCTGAAGGAACAGACCCATCCCAGTCCTGCTGAGGGACTGAATTCCCAAAAAATTCCCAAATTGTTGGATCAAACTCCGAAGGTTCTGCTCTCAAGGAGCCTCTTCTGCCCCAAATATTTCCCCACCCCGATCCAAATTTTCCTTTCAGTCTCAGCATTCCCTAACCCATTCCCAGCCTTTGATCCATTTCTGGTTCTCCCAGAATCCCTAAATCCAAAAATTTCTCCTAAGAGAAAATGGAGAACCCAAACCCAAAACAGCAGAACCATCCCAGTCCTGCTGAGGGATCTCTGATTCCCAAAAAATTCCCAAATTGTTGGATCAAACTCCAAAGGTTCTGCTCTCAAGGAGCCTCTTCTGCCCCAAATATTTTCCCACCCCTTGATCCCGATTTTCATTTGGTTTTAGTATTCCCAAACCCTTTCCCAGCCTTTGATCCATCTCTGCCTCCCCCAGAATCCCCAAATCCAAATTTTTCTCCTATTTAAGAGATGAGGGAGAAACCCAAACCCAAAGCAGCAGAACCATCCCAGTCCTGCTGAGGGATTGCATTTCCAAAAAATTCCCAAATTGTTGGATCAAATTTCTGACAGATCTGCTCTCAAGGAACCTCTTCTGCCCAGATCTTTCCCCACCCCAATCCCAATTTTCACTCTGGCTCCCCCAGAATCCATAAATCCAAATTTTTCTCCTATTTAAGAGAAAAGGAAGAAACTCAAATGCGAAGGAGCAGAACCATCCCAGTCCTGCTGAGGGATCTGAGATTCCCCAAAAATTCCCAAATTATTGGATCAAATTCTGATGGATCTTCCCTCAAGGAGCCTCTTCTCCCCAAATTTTTCCCCACCCCGATCCCAATTTTCATTTTGTCTCTGAGCATTCCCAAACCCTTTGATCCATCTCTGCCTCCCCCAGGATCCCCAAATCCGAGTTTCTCCTGTGGAAGAGATAAGATAAAGCTGGAATTCCTCAGGCAGGAAATCTGGATCCTGCTCTGTGGGAGATACCAGAGCTTTGGGATTTGTTAATTGTTGGGGTTTTTTTTAAAACATCAGAAGAATCCCAGATCAGATTGGGTTGGACCAGAAGCAATGACTGCATCTCTCAAAAATGGCTTTTTTCCCCTCAAAAATGACTCTTTTTTGTCTAAAATTGGCTCTTTTCCCCTCAAAACCAGGATTCTTTTCCCCTCAAAAATGGGTTTTTTCCCCTCAAAAATGGGCTTTTTCCAAAAAAATTCCATTTTTCCCTAAAAATAGGCACCTACCCCCTCAACACCAGGCCCCTTTCCCCTAAAAATGGGCTCTTTTCCCCTCTAAAATGCCCCTTTTCCCCTTAAAACGAGCACCTTTTTCTTTCAAAAATGTCCCTTTTCCCCTCAAAAACGTGTTTTTTTCCCCCTAAAAATGGGCATTTACCCCCCTCAAAGCCAGGCCCTTTTCCTCTCAAAAATGTGGTTTTTTCTCCTAAAAATGGGCACTTTTTTCTCTCAAAAATGTCTTTTTTTTCTCTTAAAATTGTGGTTTTTACTCCTAAAAATGAACACTTTTCCCTCAAAAATGGGCACTTACCCTCCCCAAAGCCAGACCCTTTTTCCACTTAAAAATGTGCTTTTTCTCCTAGAAATGCACACTTTTCCCCTAAAAATGGACACTTTTCCCCTCAAAAATGGACTTTTTCTCTCAAAAATGTCCCTTTTTCCCTCAAAAAAAAGTGACTTTTTCCCTAAAAATAGGCACTTGCCCCCCTCAAAGCCAGACCCTTTTCCCCCTCAAAAAATGTATTTTTTTTCTCCCAAAAAGAAACACTTTTCCTCCTAAAAATGTCCTTTTCCCCCCCAAAAATGGACACTTATCCCCTCAAAAATTAGGGTTTTTCTGTCTGAAATCCCCCTTTTTCCCCCAAAATCCCCTTTTCCCTTCCCCCGGGAGATCAAAGCCGTTCCCGGAGCTGAGTCAGCATCTCTGCGGCTCCCCCGTCCCGGCGCTGCAGCCGCAGGAATTCCGGAATTCCGGAATTCAGGAATTCGGGAATTAATTCCCCTTTATTCCCCCAAATTCCCTTATCTCTGCTCCCGGCCCCGCCCTGCCCTGCTCCGCGAGATCTTGCATTAATTTACATTTTTTCCCCATCCTGAGATCAAAGCTCCCTGAACTTCCTCCTCTTTTGTTCTCGGGAAGTCTCTTTTTTATTTAATTTTTTTATTTTTACCCCCCTTTTGCTAATATTTATTCATGAGGGATTTATTTATTTTATTTATTTTAATTTTTTTTTTTTTGCTGTCAGCTCTGATGGAATTTGCTTTTCATCCCCACCAGCTGCTTCTCTGGCTGGGAATTCCAAATTTACAGATTCCAAAACTGGGAATTCCAGATTTTATGGAATTCTGAGGAATTTTAACCTGCAGCCGCTCCAACCAGAATCTCACTTTTCCACAAACCTAAACCCCTAAAAATCCCAAATTTCTACGTCCAACCCGAGTTCCTCCCTGGTGAAGCTCCAAAATTCCTTTTTTTTTTTTTTTAACTCGTTTTGATTTGTGCTGAATTTTGATGAGCAGAGCCCAGAAAGTGGAACCAGGATTTGGTTTTATGGTGGCAACGAAACTGTCACAGAATCACAAAATATTCTGAAATTCTGGGACCCCCAGGGATCACCCAAATCTCTCTTCTGTCCCCAAAAATCCACGGTGGAAACTTCTCCCAGCAGGAATTTTTTCTGCCAGAAGGGACAGAGCAGAAATTCTGTCTTAAAAAAGATTTTGCCTTCCACAACGTTGTTGTTGTTTTTTTTGGTTTTTTTTTTTTTTTTTTTTTGAGACGAAAATTCCTGGATTTGCCCCTGGGCCGAGGATTGGAGGCGGATTTTGGAACATCTGACACGGACAGGGCAGGGGTGGGACAATTCCAGGATCACCCTGGAATTTGGAATTTGAGTTTGGAGATTGGGAACATCCCCTGGCCTCAGGACTGGGATTTTTCTATTGGAAGAGGCCAAAATTTCAGATGGAGAAATTGTGAAAATATTGAGAAATTGGAGAAATATTGGGAATTGTCCCTGGATGGGATTTAAATTCTTTCCCAGGGACAATTCCCAGGCTGCTCCATCCTGGCCTTGGAAATTCCAGGGATCCAGGAGCAGCCACAGATTTCCTGGGAATTCCATCCCAGGGAGGAATTTTTCTCCCAAAATCCCCCCTGAATCCATTTCTCCATCTTTAAAAGAAGAGCAGGCGTGCCTGGATTGGGAAAGTTCTGGAATTACGGAAGGATTTGGGTGGGGAGGGGCTGGGATGGAATTTCCTTGGATCCCTGGAATTAATTTCCCTGAATCCCTGGAATTAATTTCCCTGAATCCCTGGAATTAATTCCCCTGGATCCCTGGAATTCTCCTGGATCCCTGGAATTCCCCTGGATCTCTGGAATTCCCCTGGATCCCTGGAATTCTCCTGGATCCCTGGAATTCCCCAGGCCAGCCTGGAGCGATCTGGGATCATGGGAGGCGTCCCTGGATGAGCTTTCCCAAAATCAGGAAAACTCATCCCGACGGTTCCCGTTGACTTTGGAATGACCTGTGAGAAATTCCCAAAATTCCCATTTTTGCCTGTTTTTCCCCATCAATTCTTCCCCAGGAAGGGAAGCCTTGAAATTAAAACCTCAATTTCCATCAAAATCCGAGCGATAAAATCAGAATTAAACCCTTTCCCACCGGATTTTCCTTCTATTTCTGTTTGAAATTTTCCATTTTTTCTTGTGGTCGCTGTTTGGAACCCCAACAGACCCGGATGCCGCTCCCATTTCTCCTCACAAATCCCTTTTTATGGGATCCCAGCATCCCCAAATCCTCCAGGATTTCCCCGCTGGACTCGCCCCTGAACTCGGAGCCGAGTTCACCGCCAGTTTTTCCTCCCCCTCGCCCGGCTCCGGTGACAAATTGGAACACGAGGGTTTAATGAGAAAAGCTGGAAACGTCAGGAAAATCCCGCCCTGGAGCTGACAGGCGCCCATCTGCATCCCAGCCTTCCCATTAACTCCCTAACCACGGCCGACAGCTCAGCCCCGAGGGTTAAAAACTTAATTTAATCCCGCCCGGCTGTGGCAGCAGGGAGGTGTTGATGCAATTCCCGTTTTTCCCCGTGTTTTTATCATGTTTTTCACCGTGTCCAGGGATCGATCCTGCCCCTTGGTGTTGTCTGATGCCAGGATTGGTGACATTCCTGCTGCCGCTGGCAGAGATTTGGGGATTTGGGATTTTGGGATTTGAGTTTTGGGATTCAGAATTTCAGGATTCAAGATTTCAGGGTTTCAAGATTTCAAGGTTTCAGGATTTCAGGGTTTTTGGATTTCCGGGTTTCAAAATTTCAAGATTTTAGGATTCTGGGATTTCAGGATTTCTGGTTTTCAGGACTCAGGCTTTCGGGATTTCAGGATTTCAGGATTCAGGGGTTTGGGATTTCAGGATTCCAAGTTTTTAGGATTTTAGGATTTCAGGATCCAGGTTTTCAGGATTCAGGGCTTCAGCATTAAGGGTTTTAGGATTTCAGGATTCAGGGTTTCAGGATTTCAGGGTTTAAAGACATCAGGATTTCAGGATTCAGGGATTTGGGATTTCAGGATTCTAGGATTTCAGGATTTCAGGCCGAGTTCAGAGTAGCAGGTGGAGACAAATGTCTCTCGGAGCTCAGTGACAGGAATTGCTGCCCTAGGATGGCAGAACTCCTGGATTCTGGGAAGATTCCAGACACAGGGAATGGGGCTGAACTGGGTGGTTTGGGACGAATTCGGGGACAGGAATCGCTGTCCTTTGGATCCGGCCCCATTTAGGAACAATCCCTCCCTCAATCCTCTCCAGGCTCCCCAGATGCCGCCGGATCCTTCGGAAATTCATTCCCCGCCTTTCCCAGGGAATTCTTCCAGCGAGCAGCAAGAGGGGAGGCGAGGAGAGGCGGAATCAGCTCCGAGGGGATGGAAAAACTCGGGATGCGCCAGCCTGGAATGAACCTGCCGCGCTCCAGGCGCTGGGAATCCACCGGGAAGCGGTTCCAGGGCGTCCGGCGGTGACAAATGGGAGGCGACAGCTCATTCTGCCCGTGTCACTCCGCCCGTCTCGCTCGCTGCCTCCGCCGCCTCGGCTTTGTGTCCCGCTCAGCAGAGCGCGGCTCCAGCGGGAAAAGCCCGGCCTGACCCAGCCCCGCTCATCCCCTTCCTCCTCCCGAAGGATTTGGCGAGCTGGGCATGGATAGTCTGCTCCTCCCACGGCTTCCACCGCCCCTTTCGGGGTTAAATTTATCCCAGATGGGAATTCCCGTCTCCAGGTGTGCCCGGAACATTCCCACAGTTCTTCCACAACTCCTCCCTGCCAGATCCAGGGGTTTCAGGGGCGGAATTTCCCGGGATGTGGCGGATTCCTGGCAGAGTTTCCAGGCTCTGTCCGTGCACGGGGTGGGGGATGAAGGAAAGGAAAATAGAGATGGCAGAGATGGAGATTCCTGCTCCTGAGCCATCGATTTGTGCTCTCTGAGAGCTCCTGAGTGAAATTCCCTCAGGAAATTCCCCCTGGCGCACTTGGAAAAACCTGGGATAGCGAAAGGAAAGAGATGGAGATTGGCTGGAATCTGCTCCAGGGCAAAGGAAGCACAAACCAGCCGTGAGGAACTCCTGTTCTCGTCCTGGAAACCTGGAACGGCCTCCAGGAGTTCATTCAGGACTCCAAGGGGTTGCCTTGTCTGTGCCAGATCCTGGCAGGAACTGCCTCGTCCGTGCTGGATCCTGGCAGGAAACATCCCATCCATGCCCAATTCCAGCAGGAATGACCCTTTCCCCGTCGGATCCCAGCAGGAATCCCCCTTCCCTGTCGGAATCGCCCTGTCCACGTTGGAATGGCCTCGTCCATGTGGGATCCTTGCAGGAATGGCCCCATCTCTGCTGGATCTTGGCAGAAACTGCCCCATCCACATTTGGTCCGTGCTGGAACCGCCCCATCCATGCTGGATCCCAGCAGGAATCACTCTGCTCGTGTTGGATCTTGATAGGAACCTCCCCATCCATGCTGGAACCGCCCCATTCCTGCTGGATCCCAGCAGGAATCTCTCCATCCATGCTGGGTCCCAGCAGGAATCTCTCCATCCATGCTGGATCCCAGCAGGAATCGCTCTGTTCGTGTTGAATCTTGGCAGGAACCTCCCCATCCATGCTGGAACTGTCCCATCCATGCTGGATCCCAGCAGGAATCACCCCGTCCCTGCTGGAATGGCCTCGTCCATGTTGGATTCCTGCAGGAACTGCCCCATCCTAACAGGATCCCATCAGGATCCATACCGGATCCAGGCAGGAATTGCCCCATCCATGCGGGATCCCAGCAGGAATCGCCCTATCCATTCTGGAATCTCCCCATCCATGTTGGATCCATTCTGGAATGGCCCCATCCCAGCAGGAATTGCCCCGTCCATTCTGGAATGGCTCCATCCATGCCAGATCCCGGCAGGAATGGTCCCGTCCATGTGGGATCCATACTGGAATTGCCCCGTCCATGCCCCAGTCCCAGCGGGAAAGGCTCAGCGATGTCGGGCGCTGCCACCCCCGGGTGCCATCCTGGCTGTGCCACGGGATCCCAGCGCTCCCACTCCCTCCCAAATCCAAATCCAAATCCAAACCCAAACCCAAACCCAAACCCAAACCCAAACCCAAACCCAAACCCAAATCCAAATGCAAACCCAAACCCCAATCCAAATCCAAACCCAAACCCAAATTCAAACCCAAATCCAACCTCAATCCAAACCAAAACCCAAACCCAAATCCAAATCCAAATCCAAACCCAAACCCAAATTCAAACCCAAATCCAACCCCAATCCAAACCAAAACCCAAATCCAAATCCAAACCCAAACCCAGACCCAAATCCAAATCCAAATCCAAACCCAAATCCAAACCCAAACCCAAACCCAGACCCAAACCCAGACCCAAACCCAGACCCAAATTCAAACCCAAATCCAACCCCAATCCAAACCAAAACCCAAACCCAAATCCCAACCCAAACCCAAATCCAAATCCCAACCCAAACCCAAACCCAAACGCAAATCCAAACCCAAACCCAAACCCAAATCCAAATCCCAACCCAAACCCAAACCCAAATCCAAATCCAAGCTGCCGCTCCTTTCCCAGGGGTTGTGACCCCCTCGAATCCCGTTGCCATGGAAACGCTTCCCGCTGCCAGGTTGTTCCTGGGGAAAACGGGATTTCAAGGTGGAAAAATCCAGAATTTGGGATTTTCATTTCCCTGCCTCGGGCAGCTGCACGGGAATTCCAGGATTTGCTGAGGGGGCAGCAGGGAAAGGAGTGAAGAGGGAGAGGAGGGGGAAGGAGGATTCGTTCATTTTTTCCAAGGAATTCTCCTCCACAGGGAAGGGAATTTGTGCATTGAGAGCAAACTGGAACTCGGAGATTTTACGTGTCCATAAAAATCCGTCATTCCCTCCTTCCCACCCCAGCCGGATCCTCACCCGCTGCTCCAAAATGAGATTTCCAATTTTTCCTAAATCTCCTTTTCCCAGCTATTCCGACCTGTAAACCCTTGTCATCCTGGAATTGTAAATAATCCTGGAATTTTAAACCCTTGTGATCCCAGAATTTCAAATAATCCTGGAATTGTAAACCCTTCTAATCCTGGAATTGTAAATAAACCTGGAATTTTAAACCCTTATCATCCCAGAATCGTAAACAATCGTGGAATTTTAAACCCTTGTCATCCTGGAATTGTAAATAATCCTGGAATTGTAAACCCTTGTGATCCCAGAATTGTAAATAATCCTGGAATTGTAAACCCTTGTGGTCCCAGAATTGTAAACAATCCTGGAATTTTAAACCCTTGTCATCCTGGAATTTTAAACCCTTGTGATCCCAGAACTGTAAATTTTATAATCCTGGAGTTGGAGCCCCCGAAATCCTGGAAGTGTAAATAAATCCGGAAATTTAAACTTTTGTAATCCTGATGGATCAGACCTCCGGAGCTCTGCCTCTCCCGTTTGCCCCTGATATTCCCAAAATTCCCGATATTCCCGATATTCCTGACAAGAATAGGGCTCTGCCTGTCCTGATATTCCTGATATTTATTCCCTATAGGAAAAGGGCTCTGCCTCTCCCGATATCCCCGATATTCCTGATATTCCCAATAGGAAAACTGTTCTACCTCTCCTGATACTCCTGATATTCCCAATATTCCCAATATTCCCAATATTCCCGATATTCCTGATAGGAAAGGGGCTCTACCGCTCCTGATATTCCCAATATTCCCAATATTCCCGACAGGAAAGGAGCTCTGCCTCTCCCGAGATTCCCGACATTCCCGACACTCCTGACATTCCCGACAGGAAAGGAGCTCTGCCTCTCCCAATATTCCCGATATTCCTGACAGGAAAGGGGCTCTACCGCTCCCGATATTCCCAATATTCCCAATATTCCCGATATTCCTGATATTCCCGACAGGAAAGGAGCTCTGTCTCTCCCAATATTCCCGATGTTCCCGATATTCCCAATATTCCCAATATTCTCGATATTCCTGATAGTAAAGGGGCTCTACCGCTCCTGATATTCCCAATATTCCCGATATTCCCGATATTCCAGACAGGAAAGGAGCTCTGTCTCTCCCAATATTCCCGATATTCCCGATATTCCCGATGGGAAAGGGGCTCTGCCTCTCCTGATATTCCCAATATTCCCGATGGGAAAGGGGCTCTGCCTCTCCGATATTCCCGATATTCCCGATGGGAAAGGGGCTCTGCCTCTCCCGACACTCCCGACATTCCCAACATTCCCGATATTCCCGATGGGAAAGGGGCTCTGCCTCTCCCGACACTCCCGACATTCCCAACATTCCCGATATTCCCGATGGGAAAGGAGCTCTGCCTCTCCCGACATTCCTGACATTCCCGACATTCCCGACAGGAAAGGAACTCTGCCTCTCCCAATATTCCCGATGTTCCTGATATTCCCGATGGGAAAGGGGCTCTGCCTCTCCCGATATTCCCAATATTCCCGATATTCCTGACAGGAAAGGGGCTCTACCGCTCCCGATATTCCCAATATTCCCGATATTCCCGACATTCCCGACGGGAAAGGGGCTCTGCCTCTCCCGACACTCCCGATATTCCCGATATTCCCGATATTCCCGATAGGAAAAGGGTTCTCCTCTCCCGATATCCCCCCCCAGCCCCCCCACGGCCGCCCCGCTCTGTTTCCATGGTTACGCCCCATCCGTTTCCCGGGAAATTGAGTTTTCCAAGGAAACCCAGCCGGGCCCGAGGATCCTGGCGGGAATTTTCCCCGGAGGGGAGGAGGTTTGAAATCCGGGATCCCCAAAATCTGGGTGCTGCAGGACGAGGATGGTGCCAGATTTCCTCTTTTCCTTCCTGGCTGATCCCAAATCCAAATTTGGGACCGTTCCACGCTTCCAAAACTGCAAGTGGTGACAAAAAAAGGGAAGGGAGAGAAGAAAAAACCCATAATTTCCCAGGAAATTGGGAAAATCTATTTTCCTTTCCTTTCAGACCCACCTGTGATATTTTTATTTCCTGTTATTTTTATTTCCTGGCTTTGATTCCCTAAATCCTGTCTCAGGAGACACTGCCTGGCCAGATTTGAGGAGCAGGTGTTGACAAGGAAAAATCCATTTTTCACTCCCAAAAAAGGCTCAGAATTCCCAAAATCCTGCCTCAGGAGACACTGCCTGGAGAGGCACAGAGAGAGAAAAATCCACAATTTTCTCCCAAAAAATTCTCTGAATTCCCTAAATCCTGGCGCTACCTGGCCAGGAGATTTCAGTGGCAGCTCCTGTGATATTTTGATTTTCTGTTGTTTTTATTTCCTGGCTTTATTACCTGTCTGGGACATTCGAGGGGCAGCTCCTGTGATATTTTGATTTTCTGTTGTTTTTATTTCCTGGTTTAATTCCCTGAATCCTGGCCCTACCTGGCCAGGAGATTTCAGAGGCAGCTCCCGTGATATTTTGATTTTCTGTTGTTTTTATTTCCTGGTTTAATTCCCTAAATCCTGGCCCTACCTGGCCAGGAGATTTCAGAGGCAGCTCCTGTGATATTTTGATTTTTCTCCTGCTCGGGGCCCCCGAGCTGTGCCGTTTCCTGTGCTTTGAGGCCTCAGCATCCGCTGCATTTCGGGGCTGCTTTGGTCCTAAAACTGAGCTGAGCCTAAAAACTATGAAGGGGGAGGGGAAAAAAAAAGCTGAGCTTAAAATCTGAGAAAGAAACTGAAATGGGGTGAGCAACGCTGGATGTGAAACTCCCTGGTTTGGAAATGAGGTGGCAGCGACAGCTCCGAGGTTTCTGAGCCTGGATCTGCAAAATCAAAAAACCCCAACCCTAAAAATCCCCAAAATCCCCAAAATCCAGTGGTGAATTTTCTGGTAAATCCACCCTTAAATCTCCATTATTTCACCCTCCTTGGAAAATGTTATTTGTGAAGGGCGCCCTGAGGTGCTGGGCCTGCAAATCCCAACCCTAAAGGGCCCCAAAATCCCCAAAATGCCCAAAATCCACAAAATCCCAAAAATCCAGCGGTGAATTTTCTGGTAAATCCGCCCTTAAATCTCCATTAATTCACCCTCCTTGGAAAATATTATTTGTGAGGGGTGCCCTGAGGTGCTGGGCCTGCAAATCCCAGCCCTAAAAATCCCCAAAATCCCCAAAATGCCCAAAATGCCAAAAATCCCAAAAATCCAGCAGTGAATTTTCTGGTAAATCCGCCCTTAAATCTCCATTAATTCACCCTCCTTGGAAAATATTATTTGTGAGGGGCGCCCTGAGGTGCTGGGCCTGCAAATCCCAGCCCTAAAAATCCCCAAAATCCCCAAAATCCCCCAAATCCTCAAAATCCCCAAAATCCCAAAAATCCAGCAGTGAATTTTCTGGTAAATCCACCCTTAAATCTCCATTATTTCACCCTCCTTGAAAAAGTTATTTGTGAGGGATGCCCTGAGGTGCTGGGCCTGCAAATCCCAACCCTAAAGGGCCCCAAAAGAAATTCTGGAATTTCTCCTTCAGCTCCACGACCCCAAAACCCGACCCCGAGCACTGGGGACCCTCTGGCACCTGCTCCCTGCTGAGAACCCAAAGAAAAATGGAATTTTTTCCTTTTTTGTCTCAGCCAAGGGAGGCCCAAACCACCTGGAGCAGCTCTGGATTTCCAGGAGAATTTCCATGTGGAAATCTCTGTATTTCCAGGAATATTTCCATGTTAAAATTTCCATATTTCCAGGATATTTTCCACATTTCCAATATTCCTGGAGTATTTCCATGTGGAAATCTCTGTATTTCCAGGAATATTTCCCGATGGAAATCTCAATATTTTCAGGAGTATTTTCCACATTTCCTTATGAAGGAGCATATCCATAATTCCAGGGGTATTTCCATGTGGAAATTTCCATATTTCCAGGTTATTTTCCATATTTCCAATATTCCAGGATGATTTCCATGTGCATATATCCATATTTCCAGGAATATCTCCCACAGTCCCATGTGGAAATCTCCATATTTCCAGGAGTATTTCCATATTGAAATTTCCATATTTCCAGGATATGTTCCACATTTCCAATATTCCAGGAATATTTCCATGTGGAAATATCCTTATTTCCACTAATATTTCCCACATTTCCATGTGGGAATCTCCATATTTCCAGGAATATTTCCCTATGGAAATCTCAATATTTCCAAGAATATTTCCCACAATTCCATATGGAAATTTCCATATTTCCAGGAGTATTTCCATGTGGAAATCTCCATATTTCCGGGTTATTTTCCGTATTTCCAATATTCCAGGAATATTTCCATGTGGAAATCTTCATATTTCCAGGAGTATTTCCATGACAAATTTTCCATATTTCCAGGAATATTTCCATGTGGAAATCTCCATATTTCCAGGAATATTTCCCACATTTCCATGTGGAAATCTCCCTGCTTCCAGGATTTTTTTCACCTTTTCCCCATCCCAGCACGAGACAACCCAGGGCTTTATTTTCACCATTTTCACTCTTTATTTTCACTCTCTTCCCTGCAGAAAAGGGGAAAAGGGGAACTTTCATTCCAGAACATCCAAGCACCTCCATGGGAAAATTCCCCACGGGAATTTTGGGGGGAAAACCTGGACAAACCCCAATCCCAGCCGCAGCTGGGGGCGGGAACAGCCCCGGGAAGCTCCAGGTGAGGAATTCCAGGTGTCACCCCTCGGCTGGAGCTTTTCCCAGCGGGAATTCCCGGGATCATCCCGCACAGCTGCGAGCGATTCTGGCTTTAAAAGGAGGAGGAATCCGCACCCCAAAAGTTCCTCCTCCTCGTTTTTTTTTTTGTTTTGGGGTGTCCCCGCCCTCCTGCTTCCTCCGGGGTGATCGGGCGCTCGGGCTGTGCTGGGGGTCCCCATGGATCCCGCGATCCCGGAGGAGATCCGGCGGTTCCTGGAAGGTACCGAGCCCCCCATGGGGTCACCCCGCTTTGGGGTGCGGCTGGGGAGGGTTTGGGGGGGCGATTCTGGGCTCTTTTGGGGTCTGCAGAGGGTTTGGGGGGTGTGGGATCTCCCTGACCCGGAGGAGAATTTTGAGGGTGACCTCAAAGAGAATTTGGGGGGCTGTGGGACCTCCCCGACCCCAAAGAGAATTTATAGGTGACCCCAAAGAGAATTTGTGGGGCTGTGGGACCTCTCTGATGCTGACCCCGAGGAGAATTTGGGGAGCTGTGGGATCTCCCTGACCCCAAAGAGAATTGTGGGGGCACCTCATAGAGAATTTGTGGGGCTGTGGGATCTCCCTGACCCCGAGAATTTGAGGGGCTGTGGGACCTCCCTGACCCCAAAGAGAATTTTGGGGGGATCTCACGGAGAATTTGTGGGGCTACCTGACCTCCCCGAGCCCGAGGAGAATTTGGGGGTGACTCTGAGAAGAATTTGTAGGGCTGTGGGATTAGCCTGACCCCAAAGAGCATTTGGGGGTAACCCCAAAGAAAATTTGGGAGTTGTGGGATCTCCTTGTGCTGACCCCGAGGAGAACTTGGGGGCTGTGGGTTTACTCTGACCCCAAAGAGAATTTGGGAGTGACCCCAAAGAAAATTTTGGGGCTATGGGACCTTCATGAAACCCAAGGAGAATTTGGGGCTGCTTTTGAGGTTTTGGGCCTCAAAACCCTGAATTTTGTGGGGTTTTTTTTTGCAGCTTGGCATGGGGAGAAAAGTTTGGTGGTGCCCTTAAATCCAGAAATCCAACCTCAGCGGGAATTCCAGGCTGGAGCAGGGACTGAATCCATCCCTGCCCCCCACCTGTGAACCCCCATCTTTTGAGGGTGGGGTTTTCTCCTTTTTGTTTGATCCTCCAAATCCTCATTTTTTGGGGGATTTTCTGGTGTGGCGTGGGAGAGAAGCTCCGTGGTGCCCACAAATCCATAAATCCAGCCCCGGGCGGGATCTGCTCCGTCCCTGCTGTGGAGCCCCCACATCTGGACGGTGTCAGGAAGCAGCTGGGACCCATTTTTGGTGGTTTTGGGGTTTTCATCTCTCATTTCCTGCCTCAGCAGCGCCGAGCTCATCCCTCCCCCTCCAAAACCCCACAGAACTCCCACCCCAGCACCCAAGCCAGCCGAGCTTTTCCCAAATTCCAGATGTTTTATCCCAGACTGAGCTGGGAATTCTCAGCCTGGGGGCGTTTTTGACGTGCAGCCCTCGATGGTTCTGAGCTGCCACCTCTGCTGTGGCTCCTTCCCTTTCCTCGTTAGCTGCCGCTTTTTAATTGAAGGTTTCAGATCCTGTCCCTGGCTGACAGCTGGAGCAGCAATGGAGATTAATCGTGTGTCACAGAGCTCGGGATCAAACCTGGCCGGGGCTGGGGAGGCTCCAGGATGGGCATGGAGCAGTTAAAATCCGATATTTTATTATTTATTTTGTGGTTTATGAGGTTTTGGGGTGACCTTGTCCCTGAAGGAGTTGACAAAAAACACAGAGAGGGATTTAGGATCTAATTTTGTCAATCCTGAGGTTTCCAGGGGCTGTGGAGGCTCCAGGCTGGGGATGGAGCAGTTTAAATCTGATATTTTATTATTTATTTTGTGGTTTATGAGGTTTTGGGGTGACCTTGTCCCTGGAGCAGTTGGCAAGAAATATGGAGAAGGATTTGGGATCAAACTTTGCCAATCCCGAGGCTTTCCAGGGGCTGTGGAAGCTCTAGGCTGGGAATGGAGCAGTTTAAACACATTATTTCATTATTGATTTTGTATTTTATGAGTATTTCCATATGGAAATCTCCATATTTTGGGGTGACCTCATTGTTGTTCCTGAAGGAGCTGGCAAAAAACACGGAGAGAGATTTGGGATCCAAGTTTGCCAATCCAGAGGCTTTTGAGGGGCTGTGGAAGCTCCAGGCTGGGAATGGAGCAGTTTAAATCTGATATTTTATTATTTATTTTGTATTTAATGAGCTTTTGGGGTGACCTTGTCCCTGAAGCAGCAGGCAAGAAACGTGGAGGGAGATTTGGGATCAAATTTTGCCGGGTCTTGATAATCCCGAGGCTGCAGGCTGGGGATGGAGCAGTTTAAATGCATTATTTTATTATTTGTATTGTATTTTATGAATATTTCCGTATGGAAACCTGCACATTTTGGGGTGACCTCGTTGTTGTCCCTGAAGGAGTTGACAAGAAGAGCAGAGAGGGATTTGGGACCGAACTTTGCCAGGCTGTGACAAACCGAGGCCTTGCAGGGGCTGTGGAGGCTCCAGGATGGGCATGGAGGAGTTAAAATCTGATATTTTATTATTTATTTTGTATTTTATGAGGTTTTGGGGTGACCTTGTCCCTGAAGGAGTTGACAAAAAACATGGGAGAGGGATTTGGGATCAAACCTTGTCAATCCTGAGGACTTCCAGGGCCTGAGGAGGTTTCCAGGAGCTGTGGAGGCTCGAGGCTGGGCATGGAGGAGTTAAAATCCGATATTTTATTATGTATTTTGTGGTTTATGAGGTTTTGGGGTGACCTTGTCCCTGAAGGAGCTGGCAAAAAATGTGGAGAGGTCTTGGGATCCAACTTTTCCGATCCTGAGGCCTTCCAGGGCCTGAGGAGATTTCCAGGGGCTGGGGAGGCTCCAGGCTGGGGATGGAGGAATTTAAAGGGAGAGAAAAGGAGGGGAAAAATGGGAAAGGGAAAAAAGGGGGAGCTCCTTCCTTCCTTCCCATCCTGGGAGAGCCTGGAGCCTCCACAGCTTCTGGCAGACCTTGGGATTGTCAATATTGGATCCAAAATCCCTCTGTATGTTTTTTGCTGGCTCCTTCAGGGACAACAATGAGGTCACCTCATGACATAAAAATAAATAATAAAATATCAGATTTCAACTGGTCGCTATCCCAGATTTCCCAAACCCTTTCCCAGATCCAAGTTTCCTGACCCTTTCTCATGTCCAGGTTTTTTCACCCTTCCCATGCCCAGATTTCCTGATCCTGCCCAGATTTCATGAACTTCTTCCCAGGTCCAGATTGCCTGAACCCTTTCCCAGATCCAGATTTCCCAAATCCTTCCCAGATTTCCCGACCCTTTCCCAGATCCAAGTTTCCTGAACCCTTCCCAGATTTCCTAAACCCTTCCTAGATTTCCCAGACCCTTTCCCAGATCCAGATTTCCCAACCCTTTCCGAGATCCAGGTTTCCTGAACCTTCCCAGATTTTCTGACTCTTCCCAGATTTCCTAAACCCTTTCCCAGATCCAGGTTTCTCCAACCCCTTACCAGATTTCCCAAACCTTTCCCAGATCCAGATTTCCCAAACCCTTTCCTGATCCAGATTTTCTAAACTCTTTCCAGATTTCCTGACCTTTCCCAGATTTCCGAACCCTTTCCCAGATCCAGGTTTCTCCAACCCCTTCCCAGATTTTCTAAACCCTTTCCCAGATCCAGGTTTCTTGAACTCTTCCCAGATTTCCCCAACCCTTTCCAGGATCCAGATTTCCCCCAACCCTTTCCAGGATCCAGATTTCCCAACCCTTTCCAGATCCAGATTTCCCAACCCTTTCCAGATCCAGATTTCCCAACCCTTTCCAGGATCCAGATTTCCCCAAGCCTTTCCAGGATCCAGATTTCCCTAAGCCTTTCCAGGATCCAGATTTCCCCAAGCCTTTCCAGGATCCAGATTTCCCCAAGCCTTTCCAGGATCCAGATTTCCCCAAGCCTTTCCAGGATCCAGATTTCCCCACGCCTTTCCAGGATCCAGATTTCCCCAAGCCTTTCCAGGATCCAGATTTCCCCAAGCCTTTCCAGGATCCAGATTTCCCCCAAGCCTTTCCAGGATCCAGATTTCCCCAACCCTTTCCAGGATCCAGATTTCCCCAACCCTTTTCCAGGATCCAGATTTCCCAACCCTTTTCCAGGATCCAGATTTCCCAACCCTTTTCCAGGATCCAGATTTCCCCAACCCTTTCCAGGATCCAGATTTCCCAAGCCTTTCCAGGATCCAGATTTCCCCAAGCCTTTCCAGGATCCAGATTTCCCCAACCCTTTTCCAGGATCCAGATTTCCCCCAACCCTTTTCCAGGATCCAGATTTCCCCAACCCTTTCCAGGATCCAGATTTCCCCCAACCCTTTCCCCGGATCCAGATTTCCCCAACCCTTTCCCCGGATCCAGATTTCCCCAACCCTTTCCCCGGATCCAGATTTCCAACCCTTTCCCGGATCCAGATTTCCCCCAACCCTTTCCCCCGGATCCAGATTTCCCCCAACCCTTTCCCGGATCCAGATTTCCCCAACCCTTTCCCGGATCCAGATTTCCCCAACCCTTTCCCCGATTTTCTAAACCCTTTCCAGATTTCCCAACCGCTTCCCAAACTCTTCCCAGGTTTCCCAAACTCTTCCCAGGTTTCCCAAACTCTTCCCAGGTTTCCCAAACTCTTCCCAGGTTTCCCAAACTCTTCCCAGGTTTCCCAAACTCTTCCCAGGTTTCCCAAACTCTTCCCAGGTTTCCAAACTCTTCCCAGGTTTCCCAAACTCTTCCCAGGTTTCCCAAACTCTTCCCAGATTTCCCCAACCCTTTCCCCGGATCCAGATTTCCCAAACTCTTCCCAGATCCAGATTTCCTGACCGCTTCCCAGATTTCCTGACCCTTCCCATATTCAGCTTTCCCAAACTCTTCCCAGCTTTCCCAAACCCTTTCCCAGATCCAGGTTTCCCAAACCCTTTCCCGGATCCAGATTTCCCAACCCCTTTCCCAGATTTCCGAACTCTTTCCCAGATCCAGATTTCCGACCCTTTCCCGGATCCAAGTTTCTTCAACCCCTTTCCCAGATTTCCCCAAACCCTTTCCCGGATCCAGATTTCCCCAACCCTTTCCCGGATCCGGGTTTCTCCAACCCCTTCCTAGATTTCCTGACCCTTCCCGATCCAGATTTCTCACCCTTTCCCACACCCCCGTTTTCTCTGACCCTCTCCCACTCCCCTTTCCCGATTTTCCGGCCGCTCCCTGTTTTCCAGAGGCGCAGTGTTTCTGGCGCGGGGTCTGCGGGAGGAGCCGCTCAGCGCCCCCCGGCCTGCCAAGCAGCGCTGCGCCCCTCCTCCGCCTCCTTCCAGCGCCTCGGCTCCAGGTGGGTCTGCCCAAATTCCTGATCAAACCCCCTGAGCTCCATCCCCGATCTCGGGATTCCTCCTTCCCGGCTGGAATTCCCCCCGGGTTTGGGGGTTTTAGGGATGTTCCAGGCTCGGGATGATGGGAGAATTCTGGGAAATTGTTGGGTTTTTTTGGATTTTCTCTGTTTCAGGGTGAGGATTTCTTCCCCTTTTTTTAAGGAAGGAATTCTGGGGTGTTCCTGATTTATTCCTTAATTTTTAATATGGGGATTTCCTCTTTTTATTTTCTTAAGGAAGGAGTTCTTGGATATTCCTGATTTATTCCCTGATGTTAGGATGGGCATTTCCCTGCTCCCTTCCCTTTATTTTTGAGGACAGAATTCGGGATATTCCTGATTTATTCCCTAATTTTAGGATGGGAATTCCCCCTCCCCCTTTTATTTTTGAGGAAGGAATTTTGGAATATTGCTGATTTATTCTTCAATCTCAGTATGGGATTCCCCTTCCCTTTTTTTGAGGAAGGAATTTATTCCCTAATTTTA
>JAKWBO010000816.1:0-26005 GCA_034336685.1 Luscinia luscinia
CCTGATTTTTGCCCGAATTTGGCCGAACTTTCGCCTCCATAAATCTCACCCGATTTTCGCCTACAACTCCCCGATTTTTGCCCGAATTTCGCCCAATTTCGCCCCGAATTCGCCGATTCGCCCAACTCCCCGATTTTGCCGAATTTCTCCTGATTTTGCCCAAATTCCCCGATTTTGCCCGAATTTCGCTCGAATTTCGCCCAAATTCCCAATTCCCCAATTCGCCCCGAATTTTGCCCAAATCCCCCGAATTCCTCCGATTTCGCCCAAATTCCCAATTTCGATTCCGATATTTGCCCAAATTCCCAATTCCCGCGATCCGGAGGCGTCACCACCGCATGGATTTCTGGCGCGGCATCAGCCCGTAGGGGGCCCGGGGAGGAAGGAGCTCAGCCCCGGGCCCGCGGTGCGGCTCGAACCCGGCCTGGGGACCCGAATCATGCACGGGAGCCCCAAAAGTACCCCAAACCACCCTGAGAACCCGAGATCAGCATAATGGAGCCCCAAAAATCCCAAAACCCAAACCACCCTGGGAACCCCGAGATCAGCACGGAAGCCCCAAAAAATCCCAAAACCCAAAACCAGCCAAGAACCCCGAATCAGCACGGGAACCCCAAAATACCTAAAACCCTAAAAACTCAACCTGGGAACCCCGAATCAGCACGGAACCCCAAAATACTCCCAAAATATCAGCACAGGAACCCCAAAAACCCCCTAAAACCACCCTGGGAACCCCGAAATCAGCACGGGAACCCCAAAAATACCCAAAATATCAGCACAGGAACCCCTAAAACCCCAAAAAGCCAATCTGGGAACCCCGAAATCAGCACGGAGCCCTCAAAATCCCCAAAAATCTCCAAAAACCACCCTGGGAACCCCGAAATCAGCACGGGAGCCCCAAAATCAACCTGGGAACCCCAAAACCCCAAAAATCCAACCTGGGAACCCCGAAATCAGCACGGGAGCCCCAAAAATCCCCAAAACCACCTGTGAACCCCTAAAACCCCAAAACACAACCTCAGAACCCCAAAATCCTCAAAATATCATCACGAACCCCGAATCAGCACGGGAACCCGAAAAATACCCAAAACCCCGAAAACCCCTAAAACCCCCAAAACCCCAAAACCAACCTGGGAACCCCGAAAATACCCAAAACACAACCTCAGAACCCCAAAAATCCCCAAAATATCAGCACAGGAACCCCAAAAACCACCCTGGGAACCCCGAAATCAGCACGGGAACCCCAAAATCCCTAAAAACCCCAAAACACCCTAGGAACTCCGAAATCAGCACGGGAACCCCAAAAATCCCAAAAACCACCCTGGGAACCCCGAAATCAGCACGGGAGCCCCAAAACCCCAAAACCACCCTAGGAACCCGAAATCAGCACGGGAACCCCAAAATATCCAAAACCCCCAAAACCACCCTGAGAACCCCGAAATCAGCACAGGAACCCCCAAAATACCCAGAATATCAGCACAGGAACCCCAAAACCCCAAAAACCACCCTGGGAACCCCGAAATCAGCACGGGAACCCCAAAAATCAACCTGGGAACCCCAAAATCCCCAAAATATCAGCACAGGAACCTCGAAATCAGCACGGGAGCCCCAAAAACCCCTAAAACCCTAAGAAAACCCAAAAACCAATCTGGGAACCCCGAAATCCGCACGGGAACCCCAAAAATACAAAAACCCTAAAACCCTAAAAACCAAAAACCAACCTGGGAACCCCGAAATCAGCACGGAACCCCAAAATACCCAAAAACCACCCTGGAACCCGAAATCAGCACGGAACCCCAAAATCAACCTGGGAGCCCCAAAATCCCCAAGAACCACCCTGGGAACCCCGAAATCAGCGGAACCCCAAAAACCCCAAAATATCAGCACAAGAACCCCCCAAAAATTAACCTGGGAACCCAAATTTTCCCAATTCCACCGAAATTTTGCTGAAATTTCACCCGAATTTCCCGAATTCCACCCAATTTTCCCAATTTCATCCGAATTCCACCGAATTTTCCCCAAATTTCACCCGAATTTTCCCGATTTTTGTTCAAATTTCACCCAAATTCCGCCCAAATTTCACCCAAATTTTCCCCATTTTTGTTCAAATCTCACTCAAATTCCGCCCGAATTTGCCTAAATTTCACCCAAATTTTCCCAAATTTCACCGAATTTTCCCCGACTTTTGTTCAAATTTAACTCGACTCGCCAAATTCCGCCCCAAATTTCACCCAAATTTCCCCCAAATTTTCCCCAAATATTCCCCGATTTTTGTTCAAATCTCACTCGATTTTCACCCAAATTCAGCCTCAAATTCCGCCCCAAATTCCACCCAAATTCCACCCAAATTTCACCCAAATTCCACCCAAATCCCACCCAATTTTTCCCCAAATTTCCCCGAATTCCCCAAATTTCCCGAATTTCGGGGTCACCTCGACTCGAAGAAGCCCTTGAGGCGCCCCTTGCCCAGGGGGTCCCAGAGGCGCCCCGCCCCTCCCCGCGCTGATGCTCTGCTGGGCCGCGCCAAAATCTCGTCCAGTTTGTCTGGGGGAAATTTGGGAAATTTGGGAATTTGGGAGGGGTCCTGACACCCCCAGACCCCAAAAAACAAAAAACCAAAAAATCCCACTCAAAAACCCCAAAAAACCCAAAAACCTCCCAGAAATCCAAAAATTTCGTCCAGTTTGTCTAGGGGAAATTTGGGAGGCTTTGGGGAGGGGTCCTGGCACCCCAGACCCCCAAAAACCAAAACCAAAAAATCCCCTCAAAAAACCCAAAAAACCCCGAAAAACCTCCCAGAAATCCAAAAATCTCGTCCAGTTTGTCTGGGGGGAAATTTGGGAATTTGGGAATTTGGGGAGGGTCCTGGCACCCCAGACCCCAAAAAACCAAAAACCCAAAAAATCCCCTCAAAAACCCAAAAACCCCAAAAACCTCCCAGAAATCCCAAAATCTCGTCCAGTTTGTCTGGGGAAATTTGGGAAATTTGGGAATTTAGGAGGGGTCCTGGCACCCCAGACCCCAAAACCAAAAACCAAAAAATCCCACTCAAAAAGCCAAAACCCCTAAAACCTCCGGGAATCCCCAAAATCCCCCAAATCTCGTCCAGTTTCTCTGGGGAAATTTGGGAATTTTGGGAATTTGGGGAGGGGTCCTGACACCCCCAGACCCCCAAAAACCAAAAACCCAAAAATCCCCCCAAAAAACCAAAAACCCCAAAACCTCCCGGGAATCCCAAAAACTCCCCCAAAATTCTCCTACCAGTTTGTCTGGGGGAAATTTGGGAATTTGGGATTTGGGAGGGGTCCTGGCACCCCCAGACCCCCAAAAAACAAAAAAAAAAAAACTCCCTAAAATTCCCCAAAATCTCCCCAAAAATTCCCCGAAAAACTTTCCTGGGTCCCCAAAATCCTCCCAAATTCCCCCCAAAATTTCCCCCCAAAAATCCCCTCAAAAAATCCCCAAAATCCTCCCAAAATTTACCCAAAATCCTCCCAAAATTCATCCAGAATTCACCCAAAAATCCCCAAAATGCCCCAAATCCCACCCAAATCCCCCAAAATCCCCCAAATCCCTGCAAACCCCCAAAAATCCGCCTAAAATCCCCTAAATTCCCCAAAATCCCCCAAAATCCCCAAATCCCTCCAAAATCCCCCCAAACCCCAAAATTCCCCCAAATCCCCCCAAAATCCCCCCCAGGACTCCCCAAAATTCCCAAATCCCCCAAATCCCCCAAATCCCCCAAATTCCTCAAAAATCCCCAAAATCCCCAAAATCCCCAAAAGTCCCCCCAAAATCCCCAAAATCCCCAAAATACCCCCCAAAATCCCCAAATCCCCAAAAATCCCCAAATCCCCCAAAATTCCCCAAATCTCCCCAAAATCCCCAAAATCCCCCAAATCCTCCCAAAATCTCCCCGAAAATCCCCTAAATCGCCTCCAACCCCCAAATCTCCCCAAAATCCCCCCAAAATCCCCAAAATCCCCAAACCCCCAAAATTCCCCCAAAATCCCCCAAATCCCCCAAAATCCCCAAAATCCCCCACTCCCCCAAATTCCCTCAAAATCCCCAAAATCCTCCCCAGGACTCCCCAAAATCCCCAAAATTCCCCTAAAATTCTACACTCCCCCAAATCTCCCTAAAATCCCCCAAAAATTCCGCAAAATCCTCCCCAGCACTCCCCAAAATCCTCAAAAATTCCCCCAAAATCCTCCCAAATTCCCAAATCTTCCCACTCCCCAAATCTCCCCAAATCCTCCCCAGGACTCCTCCAAAATCCCTAAATCCCCAAATCCCCCAAAAGTCCCCCCAAAATCTCCCAAATCTCCTCAAATTCCCCAAATCCCCCAAATTCCCTCAAAATCCCCCAAAAGTCCCCCAAAAATCCTCCAAAATCCCCAAAATACCCCCAAAATCCCAAATCCCCAAAAATCTCCCCAAAATCCCTCAAAATCCCTCAACTCCCCAAAACCCTAAATCTCCCCAAAATTCCCGAAATCCTCCCACTCCCCAGATTCCCCTAAAATCCTCCAAAGTTCCTCAAAATCCCTCCAAAATCCTCCCAAAATCCCCTAAAATCTCCCCAAATCCCCCAAAATCCCCTCAAAATCCCCCTCAAATTCCCCAAATCCACCCCAAAATCCCTCAAAAATCCTCAAATCTCCTCAAAATCCTCCAAATCCCCCAAAAGTCCCTTAAATCCCCCAGAATCTCCCCAGAAATCCCCTAAAATCCCCCAAAGTCCCTCCAAAATCCCCAAAATTCCCAAAATCCCCAAAATCCCCAAAATTCCTAAAATCCCTCAATCCCCCAAAATCCTCTCCCAAAATTCATCCAAAATCCTCAAAATCCCTAAAATCCCCAAATCTCCCCAAAATCCCCAAAACCCCCCAAACCCCGCCCCGCTCACTCAGCGCCATCTGGTACACCGTCCGCTTCTTCTCCGTGCTGGGGAGGGTCGAAATCTGGGGGAGGAGGGTCGGGGGTGGTCCCACGGGTGGGGAGGGGAGGAGGAGGGGGATTTTGGGGGATTTTGGGGTTTGGGGGATTTGGGGAATTTTGGGGGATTTTGGGGGATTTGGGGGAATTTTGGGGAGTTTCAGGGATTTGGAGAAATTTGACGTTTTGGGGGATTTTGGGGGATTTTGGGGAATTTGGGGGATTTGGGGGATTTTGGGAGTTTCAGGGGATTTTGGGGATTTGGGGGAATTTTGGGGAATTTGGGGGATTTTGAAAGATTTGGGAATTTTGGGAGATTTTGGGGGATTTTGGGGATTCTGGGGAATTTAGGGGAGTTCTGGGGGATTTGAGGAATTTTGGGGGAATTTTGGGGATTTGGAAAGATTTGGGGAGATTTGGGGGATTTTGAAGAAAATTGGGGGATTTGAGGTGGTTTTGGGGAATTTTGGGAGGATTTGGGGGAATTTTGGAGAAAATCGGGAATTTTGGGGAGATTTTGGGGGATTTGGGGTCGGAACTGAGGGAATTCGGTGGAATTTGGGGGGATTTGGGGAATTTTGGGGAGTTTGGGGGATTTGGGGGATTTTGGGAAGATTTGGGGGAGATTTTGGGGATTTTGGAGGGTCTCTGGGGCAGTTTTTGGGAAAATTTTGGGGAGGAATTTGGGAAGATTTAGGAGGGATTTGGAGGATTTTGGGAAAGAATTTGAGGAATTTTGGGAATTCTCGGGATTTGGGGGAATTTTGGAGAAAATCGGGGAATTTTGGGAAGATTTTGGGGGGATTTTGGGGTCGGAATTGAGGGAATTGGTGGAATTTGGGGAATTTTGGGGAATTTTGGAGGATTTTGGGGCAATTTGGGAGGATTTGGGTAAATTTTGGGGGAATTTTGGGGGAATTCTAAGTGGTTTTGGGGGTTTAAAGTCGGAATTGGGGAATTTTGGGGGAAATTTTAGGAATTTTTGGGGAATTTTGGGGAATTTGGGGGAATTTTGGGGAATTTTCGGGAATTTTGGGGATTTTTTGGGATTTTGGGAATTTTTGGGAGATTTTGGATGCAATGAGCGTGCGAAAAATCCAATTAAAGGATTTTAATTAATGCAATGATTGTAAAAATCCAATTAAAGGATTTTTAATTAATGCAATGATCGTGAAATCCAATTAAGGGATTTTAATGAGCTTAAAAATCCAATTAAAGGATTTTTAATTAATGCAGTGATTGCAAAAATCCAATTAAAGGATTTTTAATTAATGCAATGATCGTAAAAATCCAATTAAAAAAAAACGTTAATGAGCTGAAAATTCTCATTAAAGGAGTTTTAATGAGCGAGCAAGGGAGGTGAAAATAATTAATGAGTTTTTAATGAGGTTAATTAATGAGTGTAATTATTGCAATTAGTGCAATGAGCGTGTGATAAGTGTGTAATGAGTGTAATTAATGTAATTAGTGCAATGAGTGTGTAATTAACATGTAATTAATGTGTAATTGATGTAATTAGTGCCATGAGTGTGTAATTAATGTAATTAATGTAATTGGTGCAATTATTATGTAATGAGTGTGTAATGATGAACGATGTGTGTTAATGTAATTAATGTAATTAATGTAATTAATGCCATTAGTGTAATTAGTGCAATGAGTGTGTAATGAGTGTATAATTAGTGTAATTAATGTAATTAATGTAATTAATGTCATTAGTGTAATTAGTGCAATGAGTGTGTAATGAGTGTGTAATGAGTGTAATTAATGTAATTAATGTAATTAGTTTAATTGTGTAATTCGTGTAATTGTAATCATTAGTGTAATTAGTGCAATTAATGTAATTAGTGTAATTAGTGTAATTAGTGCAAAGGGTTTGGAATGGGTGTAATGAGTGTAATTAATGTAATTAATATAATGAGTGTCATTAATGTAATTAGTGCAATGAGTGTGTAATTAATGTGTAATTAATGTAATTGCTGCAATGAGTGTGTAATGAGAGTAATTAATGCAATTAATGCAATTAATGCAATTAGTGCAATTAGTGTAATTAGTGCAATTAATGAAATTAGTGTAATTAGTGCAATGAGCGTGTGATGAGTGTTTAATGAGTGTAATTAATGCAATTAATGTCATGAATGCAATTAATGTCATTAATGCAATTAGTGTAATTAGTGCAATTAGTGTAATTAATACAATTAGTGTAATTATGCAATTAATGTAATTAGTGTAATTAGTGCAATGAGTGTGTGAGGAGTGTTTAATGAGTGTAATTAACGTAATCAATGCAATTAATGCAAATAATTAAGTCATTAATTGATTTAGTGCAATGAGTGTGTGATGAGTGTAATTAATGTAATTAATGCATTTAATGACATTAATGCAATTAATGCAATCAGTGTCATTAGTGCAATTAATGTAATTAGTGTCATTAGTGCAATGAGTGTGTGATGAGTGTTTAACGAGTGTAATTAATGCAATTAATTAATGCAATTAATGCAATCAGTGTATTGAGTGTCATTAATGCAATCACTGTAATTAATGTGATTAATGTCATTAATGTAATTAATGTCATTAGTGTAATTTGTGCAATGAGTGATGAGTGTTTAACGAGTGTAATTAATGCAATTAATTAATGCAATTAATGCAATCAGTGTAATGAGTGTCATTAATGCAATCAGTGTAATCAATGTAATCAATGTGATTAATGTGATTAATGTAATTAATTAGTGTAATTAGTGCAGGCTGCACTCACCGCTCCGTTTCTTCCAGGGGGAGACTGGGGAGACACGAGAGGAGTCAGGGCAGGAAATTTGGGAAATTTGGGGAAATTTGGGGAATTTTGGGGAATTTTGGGGAAAAACTGAAATTTTGGGGAAATTTTGGGGAAATTTTGGGGAAAAACTGAAATTTTGGGAAATTTTGGGAAATTTTGAGAAAAAAACGGGAATTTTGGGGGAAATTTGAGAAAGAATTTTGAGATTTTGGGGAAATTTTGGGAAATTTTTGGGAAATTTTGGGAAATTTTTGGGAAAATTTGGGGAAATTTTGGGGGAATTTGGGGAAATTTGGTGAAATTTTGGGAAAAACTGAAATTTTGGGGAAAATTTGAGAAAGAATTTTGAGATTTTGGGGAAATTTTGGGGAAATTTTGGGGAAATTTTGGGGAATTTGGGGGAATATTGGGGAAATTTTGGAAAATTTGGGGAAAAAACTGAAATTTTGGGGAAATTTTGGGGAAATTTGGGAAAAAACTGAAATTTTGGGGAAATTTTGGGGAAATTTGGGAAAAAATGAAATTTTGGGGGAAATTTGAGGAAGAATTTTGAGATTTTGGGGAAATTTTGGGGAAATTTTGTGGAAATTTTGGGGAATATTGGGGAAATTTTGGAAAATTTTGGGAAAATTTGGGGGAAAAACTGAAATTTTGGGAAATTTTGGGGAATTTTGGGAAAAAACTGAAATTTTGGGGAAATTTTGGGGAAATTTGGGGGAATTTTGGGGAAATTTTGGGGAAAAACTGAAATTTTGGGGAAATTTTGGGAAATTTTGGGGAAATTTTGGGAAATTTTGGGGAATTTTGGGAAAAAAATGAAATTTTGGGGGAAATTTGAGGAAGAATTTTGAGATTTTGGGAAAAATTTGGGGAAATTTGAGGGAAAAAATTGGGATTCAGGGGAAAGTTTGGGGGAATTTGGGAAAAAACTGAAATTTTGGGGAAATTTTGGGGAAATTTGGATAAAAAATGGAAATTTTGGGAGAAATTTGGGGGATTTTGGGAAAAAAATTAAGAAGATTTTGGAAGAATTTGGGGGGGGTTTGGAAAAAAAATGAGAAAAAATTTTGAAAAAATTTGGGAAAAAAAATTGAGGGAATTTTGGAGAAAATTTGGGAGTTCGAGGGGGATTTTGGGAAAAATTTGGGGGATTTTGGGAAAAAATTAAGAAAATTTTGGAGGAATTTGGAGAATTTGGAGGGAAATTTTGGGATTTGGGGGAAATTGGGAAAAATTTGGGAAATTTGGGAAAAATTTGGGAAAAATTTGAGGAAATTTGGGAAAAATTTGGGAAAAATTTGGGCTCACGGGGGATTTTGGGGGAAATTTGGGGAATTTTGGGAAAAATTTGGGGGAAATTTTGGAAAATTTGGGATTTTGAGAAGAATTTGGGGAAAAATTTGGGGAAATTTTTGGGGGGATTTTGGGGAGGGTCCTGAGCCCCTCCCCCCACTCACCCTTCTCCACTGCGGGCCGCAGGTCAAAGGTCAAAGGTCAAAGGTCAAAGTTTAGCAAGTCCCCCCTCCAAGACCCCTCCCCAAATTCCCCAAAATCCACCCAGGATCCCCCAAATTCCACCCAAAATTCACCCAAAATTCTCCTAAAATTCTCCCAAAATTCACCTAAAATTTATCCAAAATCCTCCCCAAATTCACCCAAAATTCTCCCAAAATTCTCCCAAAATTTACCCAAATTCTCCCAAAATTCACTCTAAATCCTCCCAAAATTTATCCAAAATTCACCCAAAATTCACCCAAAATTCATTCAAAATTCACCCAAAATCCTCCCAAAATTCCACCCAAAGTCCTCACAAAATTAATCCAAAATCCTCCCAAAATTTACCCAAAATTCACCCAAATTTTATCCAAAATCCTCCCTAAAGTCATCCAAAATACACCAAAATTCACCCAAAATCCTCCCAAAATTCACCCAAATTCACCCAAAATTCTCCCAAAATTCATCCAAAATTCTCCCAAAATTCATCCAAAATTCACCCAAAGTTTATCCAAAATCCTCCCCAAAGTCATCCAAAATTCACCAAAATTCACCCAAAATCCTCCCAAATTTCACTCTAAATCCTCCCAAAATTCCTCCCAAAATTCTCCCAAAATTCACCCAAAATTCACCCAAATTCACCCAAAATTCCCCTAAATTCCCAAAATCCTCCCAAAATTCTCCCAAATTTCCCCAAATTCCCCTAAACCTCCCCAATCCCCCAGGGCCCCCAAAACCCCCCAAATCCCCTAAATTTCCCCTAAATCCCCCCGGGACCCCCCCAAATCCCCCAAATCCCCCCAAAATCTCCCGAATTTCCCCAAATTTCCCCAAAATCTCCCCAAATCCCCCAAATCCCCCCGCCCCTCACCCATCTCCTCCAGCTCTGACGTCATCGACTTGGAGCGCAGCGAGATCGCTGGGGGAGGTGCTGGGCTGGGGGCGGCTGGGGGGGTAGAGACCCAGGACCCCCAAATTCCTGAGACCCCCAAAATTACCTGGGACCCCCCAAATACCTGAGACCCCCAAAATACCTGAGACCCCCAAAAATACCTGAGACCCCCGGGACCCCCAAATTCCTGAGACCCCCCCCAAAATTACCTGAGACCCCCAAAAATACCTGAGACCCCCAAATTCCTGAGACCCCTCCCCCAAAATTACCTGAGACCCCCCAAAAAATACCTGAGACCCCCAAAATTACCTGAGACCCCCCCAAATTACCTGAGACCCCCAAAAATTACCTGAGACCCCCCAAAATTACCTGAGACCCCCAAAATACCTGAGACCCCTCCCCAAAATTACCTGAGACCCCCAAAATTACCTGAGACCCCCAAATTACCTGGAGACCCCTCCCCAAAATACCTGGGACCCCCAAAATTACCTGGGACCCCCAAAATACCTGAGACCCCCCAAAATTACCTGAGACCCCCAAAATACCTGAGACCCTCAAAATACCTGAGACCCCCAAAAATACCTGAGACCCCTCTCCCAAAATTACCTGAGACCCCCCAAAATTACCTGAGACCCCCCCAAAAATACCTGAGACCCCCCAAAATATCTGAGACCCCGCCCCAATTACCTGAGACCCCTCCTCAAAAATACCTGAGACCCTCTCAAAATTACCTGGGACCTTCCTCAGGTGTCTGAGACCCGCCCCAATCACCTGAGACCCTCCCCAATTACCTGAGACCCCTCCCCAATTACCTGAGACCCCTCCCCACTCACCTGAGGCTCCTTCCCGCTCACCTGAGACCCCTCCCCAATTACCTGAGACCTTCCTCAGGTGTCTGAGACCCCGCCCCAATTACCTGGGACCACCTGCAGGTGTCCAGGACCTCCTCCCACTCACCTGAGACCCTCCCCATTTACCTGAGACCCCTCCCCACTCACACTGGGACCCTCCCCAGTTACCTGTGACCCCTCCCCAATTACCTGGGACCCTCCCCATTTACCTGGGCCCCTCCCGCTCACCTGAGACCCCTCCCCGCTCACCTGTGACCCCTCCCCGCTCACCTGTGACCCCTCCCCAGTTACTTGGGACCACCTGCAGGTATCCAGGATCTCCTCACACTCACTGCTGGGACCCTCCCCATTTACCTGGGACCCCTCCCGCTCACCTGAGGCCCTCCAGGTGTCCAGAACTCCCTCACACTCACCTGAGACCCCTCCCCATTTACCTGAGACCCCTCCCCATTTACCTGGGACCCCTCCCCACTCACTTGAGACCCCTCCCCATTCACCTGTGACCCCTCCCCGCTCACCTGGGCCCTCCAGGTGTCCAGAACTCCCTCACACTCACCTGAGACCCCTCCCCATTTACCTGAGACCCCTCCCCAGTTACCTGGGACCCCTCCCCACTCACTTTGAGACCCCTCCCCGCTCACCTAGAGACCCCTCCAGTTACCTGGAGACCCTCCCCACTCACCCTGTGACCCCTGCCCGCTCACCTGAGACCCCTCCCCACTCACTTGGGCCCCCTCCCCAGTTACCTGTGACCCCTCCCCGCTCACCTGAGACCCCTCCCCGCTCACCTGGGCCCCCTCCCCGTTTCCCTGCCCCCCACCTGCGCCAGGTGCTCTCACCTCTGCGCCCGGGGCCCCTCGGGGAAGCTCCGGGTGCCAGCGTCACCATCACCACCTTGAGCACGAGGCTGTTCCCGCCCTGGCGGATCATGTTCACCACCTGCCGGTGCCCCACCTTGACCACGTTTCTGCCCGTTCACCTGGCTGGGTGGAGATACCATACAGGTGTGTGACAGGTGTGTGACATCACCCAGGTGCGTGACATCATCCAGGTGTGACCCAGCCCAGTCCATGTCTCACCACCTGCCGGTGCCCCACCTTGACTACTGCGTTCTGCCCGTTCACCTGGCCAGGTGCAGGCAGGTGAGACAGGTGTGTGACGTCATACAGGTGTGTGAGCAGGTGTGTGACATCACCCAGGTGTGACCCTGCCCAGGTCCATGTTCACCACCTGCCGGTGCCCCACCTTGACCACGTTCTGCCCGTTCACCTGGCCAGGTGAGACACCATACAGGTGTGTGACAGGTGTGTGACATCACCCAGGTGTGTGACATCACCCAGGTGTGACACAGAACAGATCCATGTTCACCACCTGCCGTGCCCCACCTTGACCACGTTCTGCCCGTTCACCTGGCCAGGTGAGACAGGTGTGAGACAGGTGTGTGACATCACCCAGGGGTGGAGACAGGTGTGTGAGACAGGTGTGACATCACCCAGGTGTGTGTGACATCACCCAGGTGTGACCCAGCCCAGTCCATGTTCGCACCTGGCACTGCCCCACCTTGACCACGTTCTGCCTGTTCACCTGGGCACAGGTGTGATCGCCATACACGTGTGTGCGTCATACAGGCGTGGTGATGATATACAGGTGTGTGATGTCATACAGGTGCATGTGACACCATACAGGTGTGACATCACACAGGTAGTGAGTGTGACATCATAGAGGTGTGTGACATCACACAGCTGTGACATCACTCGGGTAACAGGTGTGACATCACTCAGGTAACGGATGTGACGTCACTCAGGTAACGGGTGTGACGTCACTCAGGTGTCACTCCAGGGCCACAGGACGGGGCACAGGGGACACGCCCCAGCCTCACCTGTACAGGTGACACTTCCCAGGAGTCCCCAGGTGTCCCCAGCTGTGCCCAGCCGTGCCCAGGTGTGTCCCCAGGTGCACTCAGGTGTGCCCAGGTGTATCCAGGTGTGCCCAGCTGTGCCCAGGTGTGCCCAGGTGCACTCAGCCGTGCCCAGGTGTGTTCCCAGCCATGCCCAGGTGTATCCAGGTGTGCCCCCAGGTGTGCCCAGGTGTATCCAGGTGCCCCCAGGTGCACTCAGGTGTATCCAGGTGTGTTCCCAGCTCTCCCCAGGTGCCCCCAGCTATGCCCAGGTGTATCCCCAGCTCTCCCAGGTGCACTCAGGTGTGCCCAGCTCTCCCAGCTGTTCCCAGCTGTGCCCAGGTGCCCCAGGTGTATCCAGGTGTGCCCAGGTGTGTCCCCAGCAGTCCCCAGGTGCCCCCAGGTGTGCCCAGGTGCCCCAGGTGTGCCCCAGGTGTATCCAGCTGTGCCCAGGTGTGTTCCCCAGCCATGCCCAGCTGTCCCCAGCTGTTCCCAGGTGTCCCTAGGTGTGCCCAGGTGTGTCCCCAGCTTTCCCCAGGTGCACTCAGGTGTATCCAGGTTTGCCCAGGTGTGCCCTCAGCTGTGCCCAGGTGTGTTCTCAGCCATGCCCAGGTGCCCCCAGGTGTCCCCAGCTGTGCCCAGGTGTGTCCCCAGCAGTCCCCAGGTGTGTCCCCAGCAGTCCCCAGGTGCCCCAGGTGTGCCCAGGTGTATCCAGCTGTGCCCAGGTGTGTCCCCAGCCATGCCCAGGTGTGTCCCCAGCTGTGCCCTAGGTGTGCCCGGCGTGGGCGTGGCCTCACCTCGATCAGGAAGTCGCCCATGCGCAGCCCCGCCTCCAGGCCACGCCCCCTCATCCACGGACTCCAGGTACTGCAGGTATGGAAGGGGTGGGGTGAACTCCTCGATGGGGTCTGCGCTGTGGGGAGGGGGTCATGCCCCAAAATCCCCAAAATCACCCCCCAAAAAATCCCCTGAAATTTAAAAAAAATTCCGCCAAAAAATCCCGAAATTTAAAAAAAAAAAAAAAATTCCCGCCAAAATCCCGAAATTAAAACAAAAAAATTCCTGTACAAAAAATCCCGAAATTAAAAACAAAAATATCCCCAAAATCCCCAAATCACCCCCCAAAAAATCCCCTGAAACTTTAAAAAAAATTCTCACTAAAAATCCTGAAATTAAAAAAAAATTTTAAAATTCCCGCCAAAAATCCCGAAATTTAAAAAAAAATTAAAAATTCTAAAAATCCCGAAATTTAAAAAAAAATTTAAAAATTCCCCAAAAATCCTGAAATTAAAACAAAAAATTCCTGAAATTAAAAAAATTTCCCAAAAATCCCGAAGTTAAAAAAAAAAAAAAATCCAGCCAAAAATCCCGAAATTAAAAAAAATTCCCCAAAAATTCCGAAATTAAAAAAAAATTTAAAAAATTCCCGAAATCAAAAAAAAAAATTCCCCGAAAATCCCAAAATTAAAAATAAAATTAAAAATAAATTCCCAAAAATCCTGAAATTAAAAAAAAATCCGCCAAAAATTCCCGAAATTAAAAAAAAATCCCCCAGAATCCCGAAATCACCCCCAAAAAAATCCCCGAAATTTCAAAAAAAAAAAATTCCCGCCAAAAATCCCGAAATTAAAAAAAAATTTCAAAAATTCCCGAATTTAAAAAAAATTTAAAAAAATCCCAAATTAAAAAAAAATTCCCCCAAAAATCCCGAAATTTAAAAAAATTTTAAAAATTCCCGAAATTAAAAAAAAAAATTCCCGTAAAAAATCCCCAAATCACCCCCAAAAAATTCCATACCAAAACCCCCCGAAATTAAAAATAAAATAAAATAAAAAATCCCCCAAAAATCCCGAAATAACCCCCAAAAAAGTCCCGAAATTAAAAAAAAAAAAAAAATTCCCCAAAAATCCCGAAATTAAAAAAAAAAAAATCCCCCAAAATCCCCAAATCACCCCCCAAAAATTCCCGAAATTTTTAAAACAAAATTCCCGCCAAAAATCCCGAAATTAAACACCCAAAAAACACCCAAAAACCCCCAAAAACCACCAAAAATCACCAAAAATCACCCAAAAATCACCCAAAAATATCCAAAAACCCTAAAATCACCCCAAAAAATCACCCAAAAATCACCCAAAATTCACCCAAAAACAACCAAAAATCACCCAAAAAACTCCCAAAAACCACCCCCAAAATCACCCCAAAATCAGCTCAAAAACATCCCAAAATCACCCGAAAAACACCCAAAATCACCCAAAATCACCCAAAAATCACCCCAAAAGATCCCAAAATCACCCCAAAATTCACCCCAAAAACACTCAAAAAACTCCCAAAAATCCTCCAAAAATCACCCCAAAATCACCAAAATTCACCCCAAAACACCCAAAAATCACCCCAAAAATCCCCCAAAAATCCCAACATTTAAAAAAAAAAATTCCCAAAATCCCCCAAAATTCCCATAAAAATAAAAAAACTCTCGTTCAAAATGGCCCCAAAATGAGCACCCCAAAAACACCAAATTCCCCAAACCCACCGAAATCCTCTAAAAATCCCAAAATTCAAAAAAATCCCAAAATCCCCAAAAACTGAAAAAGAAATCCCAAAATGCCCCCAACAATTAAAATAAAAAATTCCCAAAATCCCAAGAATTAAAATTTAAAACATTTCCCAAATGCCCAAAAAATCAAAATTAAAAATCCCAAAATCTCCCCCAAAAAAAAAAAATCCCCAAATCCCCCAAAAATTAAAATTAAAAAAATCCCAAAATCCCCAAAAATTGAAATTTAAAAATTTCCCAAATCCCCCAAAAATTAAAATTAAAAATCCCCAAATCCCCCCCAAATTAAAATAAAAAATCCCAAAATCCCTCCAAAAATTAAAATTAAAAAATTCCTAAAATGCCCAAAAATTAAAAAACTTCCCAAAATTTCCCCAAAATTAAAATTAAAAAAAATCCCAAAATCCCCAAAAACTCCAAAAAATCCCAAATCCTCCCCAGAACCCCCAAAATTCCCCAAAAACTCGAAAATCCCAAAATTCTCCCCAAACCCCAAAATCCCCCCGAATCTCCAGATCCCCAGGTGTGCCCAGGTGTGCCCAGGTGTGCTGTACCTGTGCCCAGGTGTGCCACACCCACCCCCAGCTGTCCCCAATGTCATCCCCAGGTGTGTCCCAATGTCCCCAGGTGTCACCTCAATGTCTCCAGGTGTGCCCAGGTGTGCTGTACCTGTGCCCAGGTGTCCCATGCCCATCCCCAGGTGTGTCCCAAATATCCCCAGCTGTCCCAGGTGTGTCCCCAGGTGTGTCCCCAGCTGTGCTCAGGTGTGTCCCCAGCTGTGCCCAGGTGTGTCTCAGCTGTCCCCAGGTGTCCCCAGGTATCCCCAGGTGTCCCAGGTGCCCCCAGGTGTGTCCCAGGTGTGTCCCAGGTGTGCCCAGATGTGCCCAGGTGTGTCCCCAGGTGTGTCCCCATTTCTCCCAAATATCCCCAGGTGTGTCCCAGCTGCCCCAGGTGTCCCCAGGTGTCCCCAGGTGTGCCCAGCTATCCCCAGCTGTGCCCAGGTGTCCCCAGGTGCCCCAGGTGTATCCCCAGGTGTCCCCAGGTGTATCCCCAGGTATCCCAGCTATCCCAGGTGTGTCCCAGGTGTGTCCCAGGTGCGCTCACCTTTGGCCCCCGCAGCACGAAGTCAAGCCCTCGCTGTCCCCAGGTGTGTCCCCAGGTGTCCCCAGCTGTCCCCAGGTGTCCCCAGCTGTCCCCAGGTGTATCCTCAGGTACCCCAGGTATCCCAGGTGTATCCCCAGGTATCCCAGGTGTGCCCAGGTATCCCCAGGTATCCCCAGGTGTGCCCCAGGTGTCCCCAGGTGTCCCCAGGTGTCCCAGGTGTGCCTAGGTGTATCCCCAGGTATCCCCAGGTATCTCAGGTGTCCCCAGGTACCCCAGGTGTGTCCCAGGTGCCCCAGGTGCGCTCACCTTTGGCCCCCGCAGCACTGCGAAGCCCGAAGCCCTCGCTGTCCCCAGGTGTGTCCCCAGCTGTCCCCAGGTGCCCCAGGTGTCCCAGGTGTCCCAGGTGTGCCCAGGTGTGCCCAGGTGTCCCCAGGTGTGCCCAGCTCACCTTTGGCCCCCGCAGCACGAAGCCGAAGCCCTCGCTGTCCTTCTTCTGCAGCAGCACCGTCTTCTCCTTGATGATGTAATCGCTGGGGACAGGGACAGATGGGGCACTGGGAGCACTGGGGGACTGGGGATACTGGGGGCACTGGGAGCACTGGGGATACTGGGGATACTAGAGCACTGGGATACTGGGGGTACTGGGGGCACTAAAGCACTGGGGATACTGGGGATACTGGGGGACTGGGATACTGGGGGTACTGGGGGACTGGGATACTGGGGATACTGGGGGGACTGGGGATACTGGGGATACTGGGGATACTGGGGGCACTGGGGATACTGGGGATACTGGGGGACTGGGATACTGGGGATACTGGGGACACTGGGGGACTGGGAGCACTGGGGATACTGGGGATACTGGGATACTGGGGATACTGGGGATACTGGGGGCACTGGGGGCACTGGGGATACTGGGGGCACTGGGGGTACTGGGGATACTGGGGGACTGGGAGCACTGGGGGACTGGGGGACTGGGGGATTGGGGGCACTGGGGATACTGGGATACTGGGATACTGGGGACACTGGGGGACTGGGGGATACTGGGAACATGGGAACACTGGGGGCACTGGGAGCACTGGGGATACTGGGGGATACTGGGAACATGGGAACACTGGGGATACTGGGGGCACTGGGGCACTGGGGACACTGGGGGAATGGGGGAATGGGGGACTGGGGATACTGGGGATACTGGGGGACTGGGGGCACTGAGGGCACTGGGGGACTGGGGGCACTGGGGATACTGGGGATATTGGGGGAACTGGGGATACTGGGAACACTGGGGACACTGGGGGACACTGGGGGACACTGGGGACACTGGGGATACTGGGGATACTGGGGGCACTGGGGGCACTGGGGATACTGGGGACATTGGGGGTCCCAGGGTGACAGGAGGTGACACCGGGGGGGGTCCCGGGGGTCCCGGGAACATGGGGAGGAAGTCAGTGGGACAGAAATGGGGGTGGGGATGGATGGGGGGGTCCCGGTCCCGGTTCCATCCCGGGGGGGTCCCGGGGGGTCCCGGGGGGGTTTGGGGGACATGGGGAGGGGATGCCAGTGGGACAGGAATGGGGGTGGGGATGGATCAGGGGATGGATGGGGGTGGTCCCGGTCCGGTCCCGGAGGGGTCCCGGTGGTCCCGGTGCCGGCCCGGGGGGTCCCGGGGGTCCCGGCGGTGACACGAGGGGGGTCTCGGGGACATGGATGGGGGAGGGATGTCAGTGGGACAGAAATGGGGGGTGGGGATGGATGGGGGTGGTCCCGGTCCCGGTGGTCCCGGGGGGTCCCGGTGGTCCCGGGGGGTCCCGGGGGTCCCGGCGGTGACACGAGGGGGTCTCGAGGACATGGGGAGGGGATGTCAGTGGGACAGAAATGGGGGGGATGGATCAGAGGATGGATGGGGGTGGTCCCGGTCCCGGAGGGGTCCCGGTGGTCCCGGTGCCGGCCCGGGGGTCCCGGGGGTCCCGGTGGTGACACTGGGGGTCCCGAGGGTGACACGGGCGGGGGTCCCGGGGATATGGGGGGAATGTCACTGGGATAGAAATGGGGGTGGGGATGGATGGGGTGGTCCCGGTCCGGGTGGTCCCAGTGCCGACCCGGGGGTCCCAGGGGTCCCAGGGTGACACGAGGGGGTCTCGAGGACAGGGGGAGGGGATGTCACTGGGATAGAAATAGGGGGTGGCGATGGATGGGGGGTGGTCCCAGTCCCGGAGGGGTCCCGGTGGTCCCGGGGGGTCCCGGGGGTCCCGGGGGTCTCCCCGTACCTGTAGATGTACCAGACGCTGCGGCGGGGGGTCCCAGCAGCGGCCAGCTGGACGAGAGCGGCGGCGCGGGGGAGGGGGCGCGGCGCGGGGGAGGGGCGCGGCGGGACATGGCGGGGCGCGGGCGGGGGCGGGGGCGCGGCCGCATCGCCCCCCCGCGGGCGAGAAGGGTCCCGGCCCGGCCCGGCTGCGGCGGAACCGGCACCGGCACCGGCACCGGCACCGGCGGCGGCTCCAGGACCCGGCGGCACCGGAGCGACGGCGGCCGCGCGGGGACACGGGACGGGCAAGGACGCGAATTGGGGAGGGGACACGGGACGGAGCGGGCGGCGAATTGGGGAGGGGGCGAGCGGGGAGAGAGAGGGGATTGGGGAGGGCCGCGCGGGGACACGGGACGGAGCGGGACGCGAAATTGGGAGGGGCGCGGGGAGAGAGAGGGACGGAGCGGGCGAATTGGGAGGGGGCGAGCGGGGGGACACGGGACGGAGCGGGACGCGAATTGGGGAGGGGCGAGCGGGGAGAGAGAGAGGGATTGGGAGGGGCGAGCGCGGGGACACGGGACGGAGCGGGACGCGAATTGGGGAGGGGGCGAGCGGGGAGAGAGAGAGGGAATTGGGGAGGGGGCGAGCGCGGGGACACGGGACGGAGCGGGACGCGAATTGGGGGAGGGGGCGAGCGGGGAGAGAGAGGGAATTGGGGAGGGGCGAGCGCGGGGACACGGGACGGAGCGGGACGGCGAATTGGGGAGGGGGAGATGGGGAGAGAGGGGGATTGGGAGGGGACACGGGACGGAGCGGGCGAATTGGGGAGGGGCGAGCGGGGAGAGGGGGACGGAGCGGACGGCGAATTGGGGAGGGGGGCGCGGGGACACGGGACGGAGCGGGGAATTGGGAGGGGACACGGGACGGAGCGGGCGGCGGAATTGGGGAGGGGCAGAGCGGGGGAGAGGGGACGGAGCTGGGAGTGGGGAGGGGGACACGGGACGGAGCGGGCGGGGGAATGGGGAGGGGCGCGGGGACACGGGACGGAGCGGGGCGGCGGAATTGGGGAGGGGGCGCGGGGACGGAGCGGGGAATGGGGAGGGGGCAGAGCGGGGGAGAGAGAGGGATTGGGGAGGGGAGATGGGAGAGAGAGAGGGGATTGGGGAGGGGCGCGGGGACGGAGCTGGGGATTGGGGAGGGGACACGGGACGGAGCGGGCGAATTGGGGAGGGGGCGCGGGGAGAGGGGGGATTGGGGAGGGGGCGAATTGGGGAGGGGGCGAGCGGGGAGAGAGGGGGGATTGGGGAGGGGCAATTGGGGAGGGGGCGAGCGGGGGACACGGGACGGAGCGGGCGGGGAATTGGGAGGGGGCGCGGGGACACGGGATGGAGCGGGACGGCGGAATTGGGGAGGGGCCGCGCGGGGGAGAGAGGGGGATTGGGGAGGGGAGAGGGGAGAGAGGGGACGGCGGGAATTGGGGGAGGGGGCGCGGGAACAGCGGAATTGGGGAGGGGGCTCAGGGGGGACGGCGGGAATTGGGGAGGGGCGGTTAATTAGGAGGGGTCGTTAATTAGCGCGGGGGGAATTGAGGAGGGGGCGCGGGAAGTGTCGGGGAGGGAGAGAACTGGAGTGGGGGGGACTGGGAGGGACTGGGGGAACTGGGATGGACTGGGATAAACTGGGATGGACTGGGAGGGGCCGGGATGGGACCAGTATGGAACTGGGACAGACTGGGATGGACTGGGATGGAACTGGGAGGGGCTGGGATGGACTGGGATAAACTGGGATGGACTGGGAGGGACTGGGGGGGACTGGGGGGAACTGGGGGGGACTGGGGGGGACTGGAATAAACTGGGATGGACTGGGATGGACTGGGAGGGACTGGGATGGACTGGGGGGACTGGGATGGACTGGAATAAACTGGGATGGACTGGGAGGGACTGGGGGGACTGGAGGGACTGGAATAAACTGGGAGGGACTGGGATGGACTGGGAAGGAACTAGGATGGACTGGGACAGACTGGGATAGACTGGGAGGGACCGGGATGGGACCAGTATGGAACTGGGATGGACTGGGACAAACTGGGACAGACTGGGACAAACTGGGACGGGACGAGCACAAGGACCAAGGGCAGTTCCAGCTCCCAGTACAGAACCAGTACGGAACCAGTATGGCACCAGTATAGAACCAGCACAGCTCCCAGTCGGCACCAGTACAGAACCAGTATGGCACCAGTATAGAACCAGTACAGAACCAGTACGGCTGCAACACAGCTCCCAGTACGGCACCAGTGTAGAACCAGTATGGAACCAGTATGGCACCAGTATGGAACCAGTACAACTCCTTACAGCTCCCAGTATAGCTCCCAGTATGGCACCAGTATAGAACCAGTATAGAACCAGTACAGCACCAGTACAACTCCCAGTATAGAACCAGTACAACTCCTCACAGCTCCCAGTACAGCTCCCAGTATAGCTCCAGTATAGAACCAGTACAACTCCCTTACAGCTCCCAGTATGGCACCAGTATAGAACCAGTACAGAACCAGTATGGAACCAGTACAACTCCCTTACAGCTCCCAGTACAGCTCCAGTATAGCACCAGTATAGCACCAGTATGGCTGCAGCACAGCTCCCAGTACGGCACCAGTACGGCACCAGTACAGCTCCAGTATAACTGCCACAAATCGGCCCCAAAATGTCCTAAAATTCCCCAAAATCCCCAAAAATCCCCAAAAATCCCCAAATCCGCCCGACCCCAAATCCGGACTCGGCCCAAATCCCCCGACCCCAAAAGTGCCCCCGACCCCAAATCTGCCCCAAATCTGCCTCAAAAATGCTCCAAAATCGATCCCAAAATGCCCGAAAAGCCCCAAAAATGTCCCAAAAAAGCCCCAAAAATCCCCAAAAATCCCCAGACCCCAAATCCGGACTCACCCCGAGTCCTCCGGCCCCAAAATGCCCCTGACCTCAAATCTGCCCCAAATCTGCCCCAAAAATCCCCGAAAAAAGCCCCAAAAATGCCAAAAAAGCCCGAAAAAGCCCCAAAAATACCCTAAAATGCCCCAAAAATGTCCTAAAATGTCCTAAAATATCCCAAAAATTCCCCAAATCTCCCCAAATCCCCCGGCCCCAAATCCGGACTCAGCCCAAATCCTCCGGCCCGAAAGTGCCCCCGACCCCAAATCTGCCCCAAAAATGCCTCAAAATCGACTCCAAAATGCCCGAAAAGCCCCAAAAATGCCAAAAAAGCCCCAAAAATGCCCCAAAAATTCCCCAAAAGCCCCAAAATCCCCAAATCTCCCAAATCCGGACTCAGCCCAAATCCGCCCCGACCCCAATAGTGCCCCCGACCCCAAATCTGCCCCAAAAATGCCCCGAAAAGCCCCAAAAATGCCAAAAAGCCCGAAAATGCTCCGAAAAAGCCCCAAAATTGCCAAAAATGCCAAAAAAGCCCCAAAAAAGCCACAGAAATTCCCACAAAGTGTCCCAAAAATCCCCAAAATCCCAAAATCCCCAAATCTCCCCAAATCCGGACTCAGCCCAAATCCGCCCCAACCCCAAAAGTGCCCCCGACCCCAAATCTGCCCCAAATCTGCCTCAAAAATGCCCGAAAAAGCCCCAAAATTGCCAAAAAAGCCCCAAAATGTCCCAAAAATGTCCCAAAAATGCCCCAAAATCCCCAAAAATCCCCCAAATCCCAAATCCGCCCCAAATCCGGACTCGCCCCAAATCCTCCGTCCCCAAAATGCCCCTGACCCCAAATCTGCCCCAAAATGCCCAAAATCAGCCCCAAAAATGCCAAAAAAGCCCCAAAAAAGCCCCAAAATCCCCAAAATTCCCTCAAAGTGCCCCAAAAATATCCTAAAATCCCCAAAAAATCCCCCAAAATCCCAAATCTCCCCAAATCCGGACTCACCCCGAATCCTCCGGCCCCAAAAGTGCCCCTGACCCCAAATCTGCCCCAAACTGCCCCCAAAATCCCCCGAAAAAGCCCCAAAAATGCCAAAAAAGCCCCAAAAAAGCCCCAAAAAGCCCCAAAATGTCCAAAAATCCCAAAAATCCCCAAAAATCCCAAGAATTTCCCCAAAAATCCCAAATCCGGACTCACCCCGAGTCCTCCGGCCCTAAAAGTGCCCCCGACCCCAAATCTGCCCCAAACCTGCCTCAAAAATGCCCCAAAATCGACCCCAAAATTGCCAAAAATGCAAAAAAGCCCCCAAAAGCCCCGAAAAAGCCCCAAAAATGCCCAAAAAATCCCCAAAAATCCCAAATCTCCCCAAATCCGCCCCAAATCCAGACTCACCCCGAGTCCTCCGGCCCCAAAATGCCCCCGACCCCAAATCTGCCCCAAATCTGCCCCAAAAATGCCCCGAAAAGCCCCAAAAATGCCCCAAAAATTCCCCAAAAGCCCTAAAATCCCCAAATCTCCCCAAATCCGGACTCAGCCCAAATCCTCCGGCCCCAAAAGTGCCCCCCGACCCCAAATCTGCCCCAAATCTGCCTCAAAATGCCCCGAAAAAGCCCCAAAAATGCCAAAAAAAGCCCCGAAAAAGCCCCAAAAAGCCCCAAAATGCCAAAAAATGTCCCAAAAATCCCCAAAATCCCCAAAAATCCCAAATCTCCCAAATCCGGACTCACCCCGAGTCCTCCGGCCCCATCCGTGCCCCTGACCCCAAATCTGCTCCCAAAATGCCCAAAATCGACCCCAAAATGCCAAAAAAGCCTCAAAAGCCCTAAAAAGCCCCAAAAGCCCTAAAATGCCCTCAAAATCCCCCAAAATCCCAAAATTTCCCAAATCTCCCCAAATCCGGACTCACCCTGAATCCTCCGGCCCCATCAGTGCCCCTGACCCCAAATCTGCCCCAAATCTGCCCCAAAAATCCCCCGAAAAAGCCCCAAAAATGCCAAAAAAGCCCCAAAAAGCCCCAAAAAGCCCCAAAAAGCCCCAAAATGTCCCAAAATCCAAAATCCCCAAAAATCCCAAAATTTCCCCAAAATCCCAAATCCGGACTCACCCCTGAGTCCTCCGGCCCCATCCGTGCCGGCCCCGAGCGCGGTTTGGGGGTGGGGAGGGGCCGGGGGGGTCCCCGAGGGGGGGAGGGGCCATGGGGGTGGGGAGGGGCCAGGGGGTCCCCGGGGGGAGGGGCCATGGGGGGTGGGGGAGGGTCCCGAACCAGGTCGGGCTGAACCGGGACAGGACCCGGGGGCCCGCGCCCCTCCCCACCCACGGCCTGCCTCCACCGGGGGAGGAGGGGGACTGTGGGGGATTCAGGGAAAATTTGGGGCGGTTTTGGGGAAATTTGGGGAGTTTGGGGAATTTTGGGGACTTAGGGGAATTTGGGGAATTCTTGGGAGATTTTGGGGAAATCTGGGAGATCTTGAGGAAATTTGGGGAGTTTCGGGGACTTAGGGAAAATTTGGGGGGATTTTGGGGAAATTCTGGGGGATTTTGGGGGATTTTGGGGAAATTTGGGGGATTTTGGGGCATTTTGGGGATTTTGGGAGTTTAGGAGGATTTGGGGGAATTTTGGGAGATTTTGGGAGAATTTGGAGGAATTTTGGGGAATTGGGGAATTTAAGGAAAATTTGGGGCGATTTTGGGGGAATTTGGGGGATTTGGGGGATTTAGGAAAATTTGGGGAATTTTTAGGAAGAATTTGGGGTGATACTGGGGGATTTTGGGGGATTCGGAGGAATTTGGGGATTTGGGGAATTTTGGGGGATTTTAAGTGAATTTTGGGGGATTCAGGAAAAATTTGGGGGAATTTTGGGGGATTCTGGGAGATTTTGGGGGATTTTGGGGAAATTTGGAAGAATTTGGGGGATTTAGAGGAAATTTGGGGAATTTAGGAAGAATTTGGGGAAAATTTGGGGGATTTTGGGGAATTTAGAGGAAATTTGGGGAATTTAGGAAGAATTTGGGGTAAATTTGGGGATTTTGGGGAATTTACTGGAAATTTGGGGGATTTTGGGGATTTGGGGAAAATTTGGAAGGATTTTGGGGAATTTGCTGAAATTTGGGGGATTTTGGGAAGATTTGAGGGATTTTGGATAATTTTGGTGGAATTTGGGGGGATTTTGGGAGGATTTAGGGAACATTTAGGGAATCTTTGGGGATTTGGGGGAAATTTTGGGATTTTTGGGGCAATTCGGAAGATTTTGGGAAGATTTTGGGGATTTTGGGAGATTTGGGAATTTTGGGGAGATTTTGGGGATTTTTGGGAGATTTTGGGGAATTTTGGGAAGATTTGGGGAATTTTCAGGATGATTTTGGGGAGTCTGGGGTGATTTTGAGGAGATTTGGGAAGATTTTTGGGGATTTTTTCAGATTTTTTTTTATTTTTTTGGGAATTTTTTCCAGATTTTTTTAGATTTGGGTATTTTGGGTTATTTTGGGTATTTTTGGGTATTTTTTGGGCGGGGTCTCACCTGGGGCCGTCAAGCTGTCGTAGGGATCCCACGTGTGTAGTGGCGGAACAGACGCTTGGCCTTGTCGCCAAGGGACTCTGCGGGGCGGGCGGCGGCAATTTGGGATTTTTAGAATTTGGGGTCAGGAGGGTCTGGGGGATTTTTAGGACTTTTCTCGGGATTTTTGATTGGGATTTTTGGATTTTTATGATTTTTGTGATTTTTACTTTTGTTATTTTTTTGTGATTTTTGTGATTTTTGGGGATTTTTGGGGATTTTTTTGGGATTTTTTTTGGGATTTTTGGGGATTTTTTGGGGGATTTCTATGATTTTGGGGATTCTAGACTTTTGGGGATTTTTGGGATTTTAGGATTTTTTGGATTTTTTTTGGATTTTTGGGATTTTTTGGGATTCTTTGGGATTTTTTGGGATTTTTGGGATTTTTTGGAATTTTTTGGGATTTTTGGGATTTTTGGATTTTTTTGATTTTTTGGATTTTTGGGGATTTTTTTGGGATTTTTTTGGGATTTTTTTTATTTTTTGGTTTTTTTTGGTTTTGGGGATTTTGGGGTCAGGAGGGTTTGGGGATTTGGGTTCAGGGGGGTTTGGGGATTTTTTTGGGATTTATTTTGGGATTTTTGGGATTTTTTGGGAGATTTTTTGATTTTTTGGGATTTTTCTTTTTGGGATTTTGGGGATTTTTTTTTATTTTTTTGGATTTTTTTATTTTGGGATTTTGGGTATTTTTTTTATTTTTTCGGGGTTTTTTCGGAATTTTTGGGGATTTTGGGGATTTTTTTTTTTGAGGATTTTGGGAGGTGCTGTTCGATTCTTATCGTGTTTCCTATTAACC